>JAXLNO010003280.1:0-49193 GCA_038087875.1 Malacoraja senta
AGGTCGCCACATTTCCGGCAAGGACGCCAAAATCCGGCAAGGTCGCCACAAATCCGGCAAGGTCGCCACATTTCCGACAAGGTCGCCACAAATCCGGCAATGTCGCCATATTTCCGGCAAGGTCGCCATAAATCCGGTAAGATCGCCACAAATCCGGCAAGGTGGCGACAAATCCGGCAAGGTCGCCACATTTCAATCAAGGTATGCATACATTCGGCAAGGTCGTCACAAATCCAGCAAGGTCGCAACATTCCGGCAAGGTCGCCAAAAATCCGGCATCCTCGCCACAAATCCGGCAAGGTCAACACATTTCCGGCAAGGTCGCCATAAATCCGGCAAGGTCACCACATTTCCGGCAAGGTCGCCATGAATCCGGCAAGGTCGCCACAAGTCCGGCTAGGTCGCCACATTGCCGGCAAGGTCGCCATAAATCCGGCAAGGTCGCCACAAATCCCACAAGGTCTCCATAAATCCGGCAAGGTCGCCACAAATCCGGCAAGGTGGCGACAAATCCGGCAAGGTCGCCACATTCAATCAAGGTAGCCATAAATTCGGCAAGGTCGCCACAAATCCAGCAAGGTCGCAACATTCCCGCAAGGTCGCCAAAAATCCGGCAAGGTCGCCACAAATCCGTCAAGTTCCCCACATTTCAGGCAAGGTCTCCGCATTTCCGGCAACGTCGCCATAAATCCGGCAAGGTCGCCATAAATCCGGCATCGTCGCCATAAATCCGGCAAGGTCACCACATTTCCGGCAAAGTCGCCATGAATCCGGCAAGGTCGCCACAAGTGCGGCTAGGTCGCCACATTGCCGGCAAAGTCGCCATAAAGCCGGCAAGGTCGCCACAAATCCCACAAGGTCTCCATAAATCCGGCAAGGTCGCCACAAATCCGGCAAGGTCAAAACATTTGCGGCAAGGTCGCCATAAACCCTGCAAGGTCGCCACAAATACGGCAAGGTCGCCACATCCCCGGCAAGGTCGCCATAAATCCGGCAAGGTCGCCATAAATCCGTCAAGGTCGCCACATTTCAGGCAAGTTCGCCGCATTTCCGGCAACGTCGCCATAAATCCGGCAAGGTCGTCTCAAATCCGACAAGGTCGCCATAAACCCGCCAAGGTCGCCACATTTCCGGCAAGGACGCCAAAAATCCGGCAAGGTCGCCACAAATCCGGCGAGGTCGCCACATTTCCGACAAGGTCGCCACAAATCCGGCAATGTCGCCATATTTCCGGCAAGGTCGCCATAAATCCGGTAAGATCGCCACAAATCCGGCAAGGTGGCGACAAATCCGGCAAGGTCGCCACATTTCAATCAAGGTATGCATACATTCGGCAAGGTCGTCACAAATCCAGCAAGGTCGCAACATTCCGGCAAGGTCGCCATAAATCCGGCATCCTCGCCACAAATCCGGCAAGGTCACCACATTTCCGGCAAGGTCGCCATGAATCCGGCAGGGTCGCCACAAGTCCGGCTAGGTCGCCACATTGCCGGCAAGGTCGCCATAAATCCGGCAAGGTCGCCACAAATCCGGCATCCTCGCCACAAATCCGGCAAGGTCAACACATTTCCGGCAAGGTCGCCATAAATCCGGCAAGGTCACCACATTTCCGGCAAGGTCGCCATGAATCCGGCAAGGTCGCCACAAGTCCGGCTAGGTCGCCACATTGCCGGCAAGGTCGCCATAAATCCGGCAAGGTCGCCACAAATCCCACAAGGTCTCCATAAATCCGGCAAGGTCGCCACAAATCCGGCAAGGTGGCGACAAATCCGGCAAGGTCGCCACATTTCAATCAAGGTAGCCATAAATTCGGCAAGGTCGCCACAAATCCAGCAAGGTCGCAACATTCCCGCAAGGTCGCCAAAAATCCGGCAAGGTCGCCACAAATCCGTCAAGTTCCCCACATTTCAGGCAAGGTCTCCGCATTTCCGGCAACGTCGCCATAAATCCGGCAAGGTCGCCATAAATCCGGCATCGTCGCCATAAATCCGGCAAGGTCACCACATTTCCGGCAAAGTCGCCATGAATCCGGCAAGGTCGCCACAAGTGCGGCTAGGTCGCCACATTGCCGGCAAAGTCGCCATAAAGCCGGCAAGGTCGCCACAAATCCCACAAGGTCTCCATAAATCCGGCAAGGTCGCCACAAATCCGGCAAGGTCAAAACATTTGCGGCAAGGTCGCCATAAACCCTGCAAGGTCGCCACAAATACGGCAAGGTCGCCACATCCCCGGCAAGGTCGCCATAAATCCGGCAAGGTCGCCATAAATCCGTCAAGGTCGCCACATTTCAGGCAAGTTCGCCGCATTTCCGGCAACGTCGCCATAAATCCGGCAAGGTCGTCTCAAATCCGACAAGGTCGCCATAAACCCGCCAAGGTCGCCACATTTCCGACAAGGTCGCCACAAATCCGGCAATGTCGCCATATTTCCGGCAAGGTCGCCATAAATCCGGTAAGATCGCCACAAATCCGGCAAGGTGGCGACAAATCCGGCAAGGTCGCCACATTTCAATCAAGGTATGCATACATTCGGCAAGGTCGTCACAAATCCAGCAAGGTCGCAACATTCCGGCAAGGTCGCCATAAATCCGGCATCCTCGCCACAAATCCGGCAAGGTCACCACATTTCCGGCAAGGTCGCCATGAATCCGGCAGGGTCGCCACAAGTCCGGCTAGGTCGCCACATTGCCGGCAAGGTCGCCATAAATCCGGCAAGGTCGCCACAAATCCCACAAGGTCGCCATAAATCCGGCAAGGTCGCCACAAATCCGGCAAGGTCACATTTCCGGCAAGGACGCCATAAATCCGGCAAGGTCGCCACAAATCCGGCAAGATCGCCACATTTCCGGCAAGGTCGCCATATTTCCGGCAAGGTCGCCACAAATCCGGCAAGGTCGCCACATTTCAGGCAAGGTCGCCGCATTTCCGGCAACGTCGCCAGAAATCCGGCAAGGTCGTCTCAAATCCGACAAGGTCGCCACAAATCCGGCAAGGTGGCGACAAATCCGGCAAGGTCGCCACATTTCAATCAATGTAGCCATAAATTCGGCAAGGTCGCCACAAATCCAGCAAGGTCGCAACATTCCGGCAAGGTCGCCATAAATCCCGCATCCTCGCCACAAATCCGGAAGGTCACCACATTTCCGGCAAGGTCGCCATGAATCCGGCAGGGTCGCCACAAGTCCGGCTAGGTCGCCACAATGCCGGCAAGGTCGCCATAAATCCGGCAAGGCCGCCACAAATGCCACAAGGTCGCCATAAATGCGGCAAGGTCGCCACAAATCCGGCAAGGTCACCACATTTGCGGCAAGGTCGCCATAAATCTTGCAAGGTCGCCACAAATACGGCAAGGTCGCCACATCCCCGGCAAGGTCGCCGTAAATCCGGCAAGGTCGCCACAAATCCACCAAGGTCGCCACATTTCAGGCAAGGTCGCCGCATTTCCGGCAACGTCGCCATAAATCCGGCAAGGTCGTCTCAAAGTCGGCACAAATGCGGCAAGGTCGCCATATTCCCGGCAAGGTCGCCATAAATCCGGCAAGGTCGCCACAAATCCGGCAAGGTCGCAACATTTCCGGCAAGGTCGCAACAAATCGGCCAAGGTCGTCACAAATCCGACAAGGTCGCCATATTTCCGGCAAGGTCGCCATGAATCCGGCAAAGTCGCCACAAATCCGGCAAGGTAGCCATATTTCCGGCAAGGTCGCCATAAATCCGTTAAGTTCGCCAAAAATCCGGGAAGGTCGCCATATTTCCGGGAAGGTCGTAACAAATCCGGCAATGTCGCCATATTTCCGGCAAGGTCGCCATATTTCCGGCAAGGTCGCCATAAATCCGACAAGGTCGCCACAAATCCGGCAAGGTGGCGACAAATCCGGCAAGGTCGCCACATTTCAATCAAGGTAGCCATAAATTCGGCAAGGTCGCCACAAATCCAGCAAGTTCGCAAAATTCCCGCAAGGGCGCCATAAATCCGGCAACGTCGCCATAAATCCGGCAAGGTCGTCACAAATCCGACAAGGTCGCCATAAATCCGGCAAGGTCGCCATATTTCCGGCAAGGATGCAATAAATCCGGCAAGGTCGCCACAAATCCGGCAAGTTCGCCACATTTCAGGCAAGGTCGCCGCATTTCCGGCAACGTCGCCATGAATCCGGTAAGGTCGTCACAAATCCGACAAGGTCGCCATAAATCCGGCAAGGTCGCCATATTCCCGGCAAGGTCGCCATAAATCCGGCAAGGTCGCCACAAATCCGGCAAGGTCGCCACATTTCCGGCAAGGTCGCCATATTTCCGGCAAGGTCGCCATAAATCCGGCAAGGTCGCCATATTTCCGGCAAGGACGCAATAAATCCGGCAAGGTCGCCACAAATCCGGCAAGGTCGCCACATTTCCGGCAAGGTCGCCATATTTCCGGCAAGGTCGCCATAAATCCGGCAAGGTCGCCATATTACCGGCAAGGTCGCCATAAATCCTGCAAGGTCGCCACAAATACGGCAAGGTCGCCACATCCCCGGCAAGGTCGCCATAAACCCGGCAAGGTCGCCACATTTCCGGCAAGGACGCCAAAAATCCGGCAAGGTCGCCACAAATCCGGCAAGGTCGCCACATTTCCGACAAGGTCGCCACAAATCTGGCAATGTCGCCATATTTCCGGCAAGGTCGCCATAAATCCGGTAAGATCGCCACAAATCCGGCAAGGTGGCGACAAATCCGGCAAGGTCGCCACATTTCAATCAAGGTATGCATACATTCGGCAAGGTCGTCACAAATCCAGCAAGGTCGCAACATTCCGGCAAGGTCGCCAAAAATCCGGCATCCTCGCCACAAATCCGGCAAGGTCAACACATTTCCGGCAAGGTCGCCATAAATCCGGCAAGGTCACCACATTTCCGGCAAGGTCGCCATGAATCCGGCAAGGTCGCCACAAGTCCGGCTAGGTCGCCACATTGCCGGCAAGGTCGCCATAAATCCGGCAAGGTCGCCACAAATCCCACAAGGTCTCCATAAATCCGGCAAGGTCGCCACAAATCCGGCAAGGTGGCGACAAATCCGGCAAGGTCGCCACATTTCAATCAAGGTAGCCATAAATTCGGCAAGGTCGCCACAAATCCAGCAAGGTCGCAACATTCCCGCAAGGTCGTCAAAAATCCGGCAAGGTCGCCACAAATCCGTCAAGTTCCCCACATTTCAGGCAAGGTCGCCGCATTTCCGGCAACGTCGCCATAAATCCGGCAAGGTCGCCATAAATCCGGCATCGTCGCCATAAATCCGGCAAGGTCACCACATTTCCGGCAAAGTCGCCATGAATCCGGCAAGGTCGCCACAAGTCCGGCTAGGTCGCCACATTGCCGGCAAAGTCGCCATAAATCCGGCAAGGTCGCCACAAATCCCACAAGGTCTCCATAAATCCGGCAAGGTCGCCACAAATCCGGCAAGGTCAAAACATTTGCGGCAAGGTCGCCATAAACCCTGCAAGGTCGCCACAAATACGGCAAGGTCGCCACATCCCCGGCAAGGTCGCCATAAATCCGGCAAGGTCGCCATAAATCCGTCAAGGTCGCCACATTTCAGGCAAGTTCGCCGCATTTCCGGCAACGTCGCCATAAATCCGGCAAGGTCGTCTCAAATCCGACAAGGTCGCCATAAACCCGCCAAGGTCGCCACATTTCCGGCAACGACGCCAAAAATCCGGCAAGGTCGCCACAAATCCGGCAAGGTCGCCACATTTCCGACAAGGTCGCCACAAATCCGGCAATGTCGCCATATTTCCGGCAAGGTCGCCATAAATCCGGTAAGATCGCCACAAATCCGGCAAGGTGGCGACAAATCCGGCAAGGTCGCCACATTTCAATCAAGGTATGCATACATTCGGCAAGGTCGTCACAAATCCAGCAAGGTCGCAACATTCCGGCAAGTTCGCCATAAATCCGGCATCCTCGCCACAAATCCGGCAAGGTCACCACATTTCCGGCAAGGTCGCCATGAATCCGGCAGGGTCGCCACAAGTCCGGCTAGGTCGCCACATTGCCGGCAAGGTCGCCGTAAATCCGGCAAGGTCGCCACAAATCCCACAAGGTCGCCATAAATCCGGCAAGGTCGCCACAAATCCGGCAAGGTCACCACATTTCCGGCAAGGACGCCATAAATCCGGCAAGGTCGCCACAAATCCGGCAAGATCGCCACATTTCCGGCAAGGTCGCCATATTTCCGGCAAGGTCGCCACAAATCCGGCAAGGTCGCCACATTTCAGGCAAGGTCGCCGCATTTCCGGCAACGTCGCCAGAAATCCGGCAAGGTCGTCTCAAATCCGACAAGGTCGCCACAAATCCGGCAAGGTGGCGACAAATCCGGCAAGGTCGCCACATTTCAATCAATGTAGCCATAAATTCGGCAAGGTCGCCACAAATCCAGCAAGGTCGCAACATTCCGGCAAGAACGCCATAAATCCGGCAAGGTCGCCACAAATCCGGCAAGATCGCCACATTTCCGGCAAGGTCGCCATATTTCCGGCAAGGTCGCCACAAATCCGGCAAGGTCGCCACATTTCAGGCAAGGTCGCCGCATTTCCGGCAACGTCGCCAGAAATCCGGCAAGGTCGTCTCAAATCCGACAAGGTCGCCACAAATCCGGCAAGGTGGCGACAAATCCGGCAAGGTCGCCACATTTCAATCAATGTAGCCATAAATTCGGCAAGGTCGCCACAAATCCAGCAAGGTCGCAACATTCCGGCAAGGTCGCCATAAATCCCGCATCCTCGCCACAAATCCGGAAGGTCACCACATTTCCGGCAAGGTCGCCATGAATCCGGCAGGGTCGCCACAAGTCCGGCTAGGTCGCCACAATGCCGGCAAGGTCGCCATAAATCCGGCAAGGCCGCCACAAATGCCACAAGGTCGCCATAAATGCGGCAAGGTCGCCACAAATCCGGCAAGGTCACCACATTTGCGGCAAGGTCGCCATAAATCTTGCAAGGTCGCCACAAATACGGCAAGGTCGCCACATCCCCGGCAAGGTCGCCGTAAATCCGGCAAGGTCGCCACAAATCCACCAAGGTCGCCACATTTCAGGCAAGGTCGCCGCATTTCCGGCAACGTCGCCATAAATCCGGCAAGGTCGTCTCAAAGTCGGCACAAATGCGGCAAGGTCGCCATATTCCCGGCAAGGTCGCCATAAATCCGGCAAGGTCGCCACAAATCCGGCAAGGTCGCAACATTTCCGGCAAGGTCGCAACAAATCGGCCAAGGTCGTCACAAATCCGACAAGGTCGCCATATTTCCGGCAAGGTCGCCATGAATCCGGCAAAGTCGCCACAAATCCGGCAAGGTAGCCATATTTCCGGCAAGGTCGCCATAAATCCGTTAAGTTCGCCAAAAATCCGGGAAGGTCGCCATATTTCCGGGAAGGTCGTAACAAATCCGGCAATGTCGCCATATTTCCGGCAAGGTCGCCATATTTCCGGCAAGGTCGCCATAAATCCGACAAGGTCGCCACAAATCCGGCAAGGTGGCGACAAATCCGGCAAGGTCGCCACATTTCAATCAAGGTAGCCATAAATTCGGCAAGGTCGCCACAAATCCAGCAAGTTCGCAAAATTCCCGCAAGGGCGCCATAAATCCGGCAACGTCGCCATAAATCCGGCAAGGTCGTCACAAATCCGACAAGGTCGCCATAAATCCGGCAAGGTCGCCATATTTCCGGCAAGGATGCAATAAATCCGGCAAGGTCGCCACAAATCCGGCAAGTTCGCCACATTTCAGGCAAGGTCGCCGCATTTCCGGCAACGTCGCCATGAATCCGGTAAGGTCGTCACAAATCCGACAAGGTCGCCATAAATCCGGCAAGGTCGCCATATTCCCGGCAAGGTCGCCATAAATCCGGCAAGGGCGCCACAAATCCGGCAAGGTCGCCACATTTCCGGCAAGGTCGCCATATTTCCGGCAAGGTCGCCATAAATCCGGCAAGGTCGCCATATTTCCGGCAAGGACGCAATAAATCCGGCAAGGTCGCCACAAATCCGGCAAGGTCGCCACATTTCCGGCAAGGTCGCCATATTTCCGGCAAGGTCGCCATAAATCCGGCAAGGTCGCCATATTACCGGCAAGGTCGCCATAAATCCTGCAAGGTCGCCACAAATACGGCAAGGTCGCCACATCCCCGGCAAGGTCGCCATAAACCCGGCAAGGTCGCCACATTTCCGGCAAGGACGCCAAAAATCCGGCAAGGTCGCCACAAATCCGGCAAGGTCGCCACATTTCCGACAAGGTCGCCACAAATCTGGCAATGTCGCCATATTTCCGGCAAGGTCGCCATAAATCCGGTAAGATCGCCACAAATCCGGCAAGGTGGCGACAAATCCGGCAAGGTCGCCACATTTCAATCAAGGTATGCATACATTCGGCAAGGTCGTCACAAATCCAGCAAGGTCGCAACATTCCGGCAAGGTCGCCAAAAATCCGGCATCCTCGCCACAAATCCGGCAAGGTCAACACATTTCCGGCAAGGTCGCCATAAATCCGGCAAGGTCACCACATTTCCGGCAAGGTCGCCATGAATCCGGCAAGGTCGCCACAAGTCCGGCTAGGTCGCCACATTGCCGGCAAGGTCGCCATAAATCCGGCAAGGTCGCCACAAATCCCACAAGGTCTCCATAAATCCGGCAAGGTCGCCACAAATCCGGCAAGGTGGCGACAAATCCGGCAAGGTCGCCACATTTCAATCAAGGTAGCCATAAATTCGGCAAGGTCGCCACAAATCCAGCAAGGTCGCAACATTCCCGCAAGGTCGCCAAAAATCCGGCAAGGTCGCCACAAATCCGTCAAGTTCCCCACATTTCAGGCAAGGTCGCCGCATTTCCGGCAACGTCGCCATAAATCCGGCAAGGTCGCCATAAATCCGGCATCGTCGCCATAAATCCGGCAAGGTCACCACATTTCCGGCAAAGTCGCCATGAATCCGGCAAGGTCGCCACAAGTCCGGCTAGGTCGCCACATTGCCGGCAAAGTCGCCATAAATCCGGCAAGGTCGCCACAAATCCCACAAGGTCTCCATAAATCCGGCAAGGTCGCCACAAATCCGGCAAGGTCAAAACATTTGCGGCAAGGTCGCCATAAACCCTGCAAGGTCGCCACAAATACGGCAAGGTCGCCACATCCCCGGCAAGGTCGCCATAAATCCGGCAAGGTCGCCATAAATCCGTCAAGGTCGCCACATTTCAGGCAAGTTCGCCGCATTTCCGGCAACGTCGCCATAAATCCGGCAAGGTCGTCTCAAATCCGACAAGGTCGCCATAAACCCGCCAAGGTCGCCACATTTCCGGCAAGGACGCCAAAAATCCGGCAAGGTCGCCACAAATCCGGCAAGGTCGCCACATTTCCGACAAGGTCGCCACAAATCCGGCAATGTCGCCATATTTCCGGCAAGGTCGCCATAAATCCGGTAAGATCGCCACAAATCCGGCAAGGTGGCGACAAATCCGGCAAGGTCGCCACATTTCAATCAAGGTATGCATACATTCGGCAAGGTCGTCACAAATCCAGCAAGGTCGCAACATTCCGGCAAGTTCGCCATAAATCCGGCATCCTCGCCACAAATCCGGCAAGGTCACCACATTTCCGGCAAGGTCGCCATGAATCCGGCAGGGTCGCCACAAGTCCGGCTAGGTCGCCACATTGCCGGCAAGGTCGCCGTAAATCCGGCAAGGTCGCCACAAATCCCACAAGGTCGCCATAAATCCGGCAAGGTCGCCACAAATCCGGCAAGGTCACCACATTTCCGGCAAGGACGCCATAAATCCGGCAAGGTCGCCACAAATCCGGCAAGATCGCCACATTTCCGGCAAGGTCGCCATATTTCCGGCAAGGTCGCCACAAATCCGGCAAGGTCGCCACATTTCAGGCAAGGTCGCCGCATTTCCGGCAACGTCGCCAGAAATCCGGCAAGGTCGTCTCAAATCCGACAAGGTCGCCACAAATCCGGCAAGGTGGCGACAAATCCGGCAAGGTCGCCACATTTCAATCAATGTAGCCATAAATTCGGCAAGGTCGCCACAAATCCAGCAAGGTCGCAACATTCCGGCAAGGTCGCCATAAATCCCGCATCCTCGCCACAAATCCGGAAGGTCACCACATTTCCGGCAAGGTCGCCATGAATCCGGCAAGGTCGCCACAAATCCGGCAAGGTCACCACATTTGCGGCAAGGTCGCCATAAATCTTGCAAGGTCGCCACAAATACGGCAAGGTCGCCACATCCCCGGCAAGGTCGCCGTAAATCCGGCAAGGTCGCCACAAATCCACCAAGGTCGCCACATTTCAGGCAAGGTCGCCGCATTTCCGGCAACGTCGCCATAAATCCGGCAAGGTCGTCTCAAAGTCGGCACAAATGCGGCAAGGTCGCCATATTCCCGGCAAGGTCGCCATAAATCCGGCAAGGTCGCCACAAATCCGGCAAGGTCGCAACATTTCCGGCAAGGTCGCAACAAATCGGCCAAGGTCGTCACAAATCCGACAAGGTCGCCATATTTCCGGCAAGGTCGCCATGAATCCGGCAAAGTCGCCACAAATCCGGCAAGGTAGCCATATTTCCGGCAAGGTCGCCATAAATCCGTTAAGTTCGCCAAAAATCCGGGAAGGTCGCCATATTTCCGGGAAGGTCGTAACAAATCCGGCAATGTCGCCATATTTCCGGCAAGGTCGCCATATTTCCGGCAAGGTCGCCATAAATCCGACAAGGTCGCCACAAATCAGGCAAGGTGGCGACAAATCCGGCAAGGTCGCCACATTTCAATCAAGGTAGCCATAAATTCGGCAAGGTCGCCACAAATCCAGCAAGTTCGCAAATTTCCCGCAAGGGCGCCATAAATCCGGCAACGTCGCCATAAATCCGGCAAGGTCGTCACAAATCCGACAAGGTCGCCATAAATCCGGCAAGGTCGCAATATTTCCGGCAAGGACGCAATAAATCCGGCAAGGTCGCCACAAATCCGGCAAGTTCGCCACATTTCAGGCAAGGTCGCCGCATTTCCGGCAACGTCGCCATGAATCCGGTAAGGTCGTCACAAATCCGACAAGGTCGCCATAAATCCGGCAAGGTCGCCACATTTCCGGCAAGGGCGCCATAAATCCCGCAAGGTCGCCACAAATCAGGCAAGGTCGCCACATTTCCGGCAAGATCGCCATATTTCCGGCAAGGTCGCCATAAATCCGGCAAGGTCGCCATATTTCCGGCAATGTCGCCATAAATCCAGCAAGGTCGCCACAAATCCGGCAAGGTGGCGACAAATCCGGCAAGGTGGCGACAAATCCGGCAAGGTAGCCATATTTCCGGCAAGGTCGCTATAAATCCGTCAAGTTCGCCAAAAATACGGCAAGGTCGCCACATCCCCGGCAAGGTCGCCGTAAATCCGACAAGGTCGCCACAAATCCATCAAGGTCGCCACATTTCAGGCAAGGTCGCCGCATTTCCGGCAACGTCGCCATAAATCCGGCAAGGTCGTCTCAAAGTCGGCACAAATGCGGCAAGGTCGGCATATTTCTGGCAAGGTCGCCATAAACCCGGGAAGGTCGCCACGAATGCGGCAAGGTCGCCATATTCCCGGCAAGGTCGCCATAAATCCGGCAAGGTCGCCACAAATCCGGCAAGGTCGCAACATTTCCGGCAAGGTCGCAACAAATCGGCCAAGGTCGTCACAAATCCGACAAGGTCGCCATATTTCCGGCAAGGTCGCCATGAATCCGGCAAAGTCGCCACAAATCCGGCAAGGTAGCCATATTTCCGGCAAGGTCACCATAAATCCGTTAAGTTCGCCAAAAATCCGGGAAGGTCGCCATATTTCCGGTAAGGTCGTAACAAATCCGGCAATGTCGCCATATTTCCGGCAAGGTCGCCATATTTCCGGCAAGGTCGCCATAAATCCGACAAGGTCGCCACAAATCCGGCAAGGTGGCGACAAATCCGGCAAGGTCGCCACATTTCAATCAAGGTAGCCATAAATTCGGCAAGGTCGCCACAAATCCAGCTAGTTCGCAACATTCCCGCAACGGCGCCATAAATCCGGCAACGTCGCCATAAATCCGGCAAGGTCGTCACAAATCCGACAAGGTCGCCATAAATCCGGCAAGGTCGCCATATTTCCGGCAAGGACGCAATAAATCCGGCAAGGTCGCCACAAATCCGGCAAGTTCGCCACATTTCAGGCAAGGTCGCCGCATTTACGGCAACGTCGCCATGAATCCGGCAAGGTCGTCACAAATCCGACAAGGTCGCCATAAATCCGGCAAGGTCGCCACATTTCCGGCAAGGGCGCCATAAATCCGGCAAGGTCGCCACAAATCCGGCAAGGTCGCCACATTTCCGGCAAGGTCGCCATATTTCCGGCAAGGACGCCACAAATCCGGCAAGGTCGCCATATTTCCGGCAAGGTCGCCATAAATCCAGCAAGGTCGCCACAAATGCGGCAAGGTGGCGACAAATCCGGCAAGGTGGCGACAAATCAGGCAAGGTCGCCACATTTCAATCAAGGTAGCCAAAAATCCGGCAAGGTCGCCATAAATCAGGCAAAGTCGGCACAAATGCGGCAAGGTCGGCATATTTCTGGCAAGGTCGCCATAAACCCGGCAAGGTCGCCACGAATGCGGCAAGGTCGCCATATTCCCGGCAAGGTCGCCATAAATCCGGCAAGGTCGCCACAAATCCGGCAAGGTCGCAACATTTCCGGCAAGGTCGCAACAAATCGGCCAAGGTCGTCACAAATCCGACAAGGTCGCCATATTTCCGGCAAGGTCGCCATGAATCCGGCAAAGTCGCCACAAATCCGGCAAGGTAGCCATATTTCCGGCAAGGTCGCCATAAATCCGTCAAGTTCGCCAAAAATCCGGGAAGGTCGCCATATTTCCGGGAAGGTCGCCACAAATCCGGCAATGTCGCCATATTTCCGGCAAGGTCGCCATATTTCCGGCAAGGTCGCCATATATCCTACAAGGTCGCCACAAATCCGGCAAGGTGGCGACAAATCCGGCAAGGTCGCCACATTTCAATCAAGGTAGCCATAAATTCGGCAAGGTCGCCACAAATCCAGCAAGGTCGCAACATTCCCGCAAGGTCGCCATAAATCCGGCAAGGTCGCCACAAATCCGTCAAGTTCCCCACATTTCAGGCAAGGTCGCCGCTTTTCCGGCAACGTCGCCATAAATCCGGCAAGGTCGTCACAAATCCGACAAGGTCGCCATAAATCCGGCAAGGTCGCCATATTTCCGGCAAGGACGCAATAAATCCGGCAAGGTCGCCACAAATCCGGCAAGGTCGCCACATTTCCGGCAAGGTCGCCATATTTCCGGCAAGGTCGCCATAAATCCGGCAAGGTCGCCACAAATCCAGCAAGGTCGCAACATTCCCGCAAGGTCGCCATAAATCCGGCAAGGTCGCCACAAATCCGTCAAGTTCCCCACATTTCAGGCAAGGTCGCCGCTTTTCCGGCAACGTCGCCATAAATCCGGCAAGGTCGTCACAAATCCGACAAGGTCGCCATAAATCCGGCAAGGTCGCCATATTTCCGGCAAGGACGCAATAAATCCGGCAAGGTCGCCACAAATCCGGCAAGGTGGCGACAAATCCGGCAAGGTGGCGACAAATCCGGCAAGGTAGCCATATTTCCGGCAAGGTCGCTATAAATCCGTCAAGTTCGCCAAAAATACGGCAAGGTCGCCACATCCCCGGCAAGGTCGCCGTAAATCCGACAAGGTCGCCACAAATCCATCAAGGTCGCCACATTTCAGGCAAGGTCGCCGCATTTCCGGCAACGTCGCCATAAATCCGGCAAGGTCGTCTCAAAGTCGGCACAAATGCGGCAAGGTCGGCATATTTCTGGCAAGGTCGCCATAAACCCGGGAAGGTCGCCACGAATGCGGCAAGGTCGCCATATTCCCGGCAAGGTCGCCATAAATCCGGCAAGGTCGCCACAAATCCGGCAAGGTCGCAACATTTCCGGCAAGGTCGCAACAAATCGGCCAAGGTCGTCACAAATCCGACAAGGTCGCCATATTTCCGGCAAGGTCGCCATGAATCCGGCAAAGTCGCCACAAATCCGGCAAGGTAGCCATATTTCCGGCAAGGTCACCATAAATCCGTTAAGTTCGCCAAAAATCCGGGAAGGTCGCCATATTTCCGGTAAGGTCGTAACAAATCCGGCAATGTCGCCATATTTCCGGCAAGGTCGCCATATTTCCGGCAAGGTCGCCATAAATCCGACAAGGTCGCCACAAATCCGGCAAGGTGGCGACAAATCCGGCAAGGTCGCCACATTTCAATCAAGGTAGCCATAAATTCGGCAAGGTCGCCACAAATCCAGCTAGTTCGCAACATTCCCGCAACGGCGCCATAAATCCGGCAACGTCGCCATAAATCCGGCAAGGTCGTCACAAATCCGACAAGGTCGCCATAAATCCGGCAAGGTCGCCATATTTCCGGCAAGGACGCAATAAATCCGGCAAGGTCGCCACAAATCCGGCAAGTTCGCCACATTTCAGGCAAGGTCGCCGCATTTACGGCAACGTCGCCATGAATCCGCAAGGTCGTCACAAATCCGACAAGGTCGCCATAAATCCGGCAAGGTCGCCACATTTCCGGCAAGGGCGCCATAAATCCGGCAAGGTCGCCACAAATCCGGCAAGGTCGCCACATTTCCGGCAAGGTCGCCATATTTCCGGCAAGGACGCCACAAATCCGGCAAGGTCGCCATATTTCCGGCAAGGTCGCCATAAATCCAGCAAGGTCGCCACAAATGCGGCAAGGTGGCGACAAATCCGGCAAGGTGGCGACAAATCAGGCAAGGTCGCCACATTTCAATCAAGGTAGCCAAAAATCCGGCAAGGTCGCCATAAATCAGGCAAAGTCGGCACAAATGCGGCAAGGTCGGCATATTTCTGGCAAGGTCGCCATAAACCCGGCAAGGTCGCCACGAATGCGGCAAGGTCGCCATATTCCCGGCAAGGTCGCCATAAATCCGGCAAGGTCGCCACAAATCCGGCAAGGTCGCAACATTTCCGGCAAGGTCGCAACAAATCGGCCAAGGTCGTCACAAATCCGACAAGGTCGCCATATTTCCGGCAAGGTCGCCATGAATCCGGCAAAGTCGCCACAAATCCGGCAAGGTAGCCATATTTCCGGCAAGGTCGCCATAAATCCGTCAAGTTCGCCAAAAATCCGGGAAGGTCGCCATATTTCCGGGAAGGTCGCCACAAATCCGGCAATGTCGCCATATTTCCGGCAAGGTCGCCATATTTCCGGCAAGGTCGCCATATATCCTACAAGGTCGCCACAAATCCGGCAAGGTGGCGACAAATCCGGCAAGGTCGCCACATTTCAATCAAGGTAGCCATAAATTCGGCAAGGTCGCCACAAATCCAGCAAGGTCGCAACATTCCCGCAAGGTCGCCATAAATCCGGCAAGGTCGCCACAAATCCGTCAAGTTCCCCACATTTCAGGCAAGGTCGCCGCTTTTCCGGCAACGTCGCCATAAATCCGGCAAGGTCGTCACAAATCCGACAAGGTCGCCATAAATCCGGCAAGGTCGCCATATTTCCGGCAAGGACGCAATAAATCCGGCAAGGTCGCCACAAATCCGGCAAGGTCGCCACATTTCCGGCAAGGTCGCCATATTTCCGGCAAGGTCGCCATAAATCCGGCAAGGTCGCCACAAATCCAGCAAGGTCGCAACATTCCCGCAAGGTCGCCATAAATCCGGCAAGGTCGCCACAAATCCGTCAAGTTCCCCACATTTCAGGCAAGGTCGCCGCTTTTCCGGCAACGTCGCCATAAATCCGGCAAGGTCGTCACAAATCCGACAAGGTCGCCATAAATCCGGCAAGGTCGCCATATTTCCGGCAAGGACGCAATAAATCCGGCAAGGTCGCCACAAATCCGGCAAGGTCGCCACATTTCCGGCAAGGTCGCCATATTTCCGGCAAGGTCGCCACAAATCCGGCAAGGTCGCCATATTTCCGGCAAGGTCGCCATAAATCCGGCAAGGTCGCCACAAATCCGGCAAGGTGGCGACAAATCCGGCAAGGTCGCCACATTTCAATCAAGGTAGCCATGAATTCGGAAAGGTCGCCACAAATCCAGCAAGGTCGCAACATTCCGGCAAGGTCGCCATAAATCCGGCATCGTCGCCATACATCCGGCAAGGTCACCACATTTCCGGCAAGGTCGCCATGAATCCGGCAAGGTCGCCACAAATCCCACAAGGTCTCCATAAATCCGGCAAGGTCGCCACAAATCCGGCAAGGTGGCGACAAATCCGGCAAGGTCGCCACATTTCAATCAAGGTAGCCATAAATTCGGCAAGGTCGCCACAAATCCAGCATGGTCGCAACATTCCCGCAAGGTCGCCATAAATCCGGCAAGGTCGCCACAAATCCGTCAAGTTCCCCACATTTCAGGCAAGGTCGCCGCATTTCCGGCAACGTCGCCATAAATCCGGCAAGGTCGTCATAAATCCAACAAGGTCGCCATATTTCCGGCAAGGACGCCATAAATCCGGCAAGGTCAACACAAATCCGGCAAGGTCGCCACATTTCCGGCAAGGTCGCCATATTTCCGGCAAGGTCGCCACAAATCCGGCAAGGTCGCCATATTTCCTGCAAGGTCGCCATAAATCCGGCAAGGTGGCGACAAATCCGGCAAGGTCGCCACATTTCAATCAAGGTAGCCATAAATTCGGAAAGGTCGCCACAAATCAAGCAAGGTCGCAACATTCCGGCAAGGTCGCCATAAATCCGGCATCGTCGCCATAAATCCGGCAAGGTCACCACATTTCCGGCAAGGACGCCATGAATCCGGCAAGGTCGCCACAAGTCCGGCTAGGTCGCCACATTGCCGGCAAGGTCGCCATAAATCCGGCAAGGTCGCCACAAATCCCACAAGGTCTCCATAAATCCGGCAAGGTCGCCACAAATCCGGCAAGGTCACCACCTTTGCGGCAAGGTCGCCATAAATCCTGCAAGGTCGCCACAAATACGGCAAGGTCGCCACATCCCCGGCAAATTCGCCATAAATCCGGCAAGGTCGCCACAAATCCGGCAAGGTCGCCATATTTCCGGCAAGGTCACCATAAATCCGGCAAGGTCGCCACAAATCCGGCAAGGTGGCGTCAAATCCGGCAAGGTCGCCACATTTCAAACAAGGTAGCCATAAATTCGGCAAGGTCGCGTCAAATCCGGCAAGGTCGCCATATTTCCGGCAAGGACGCAATAAATCCGGCAAGGTCGCCACAAATCCGGCAAGGTCGCCACATTTCCGGCAAGGTCGCCATATTTCCGGCAAGGTCGCCATAAATCCGGAAAGGTCGCCATATTTTCGGCAAGGACGCAATAAATCCGGCAAGGTCGCCACAAATCCGGCAAGGCCGCCACATTTCCGGCAAGGTCGTCATATTTCCGGCAAGGTCGCCACAAATCCGGCAAGGTCGCCATATTTCCGGCAAGGTCGCCATAAATCCGGCAAGGTCGCCACAAATCCGGCAAGGTGGCGTCAAATCCGGCAAGGTCGCCACATTTCAAACAAGGTAGCCATAAATTCGGCAAGGTCGCGTCAAATCCAGCAAGGTCGCAACATTCCGGCAAGGTCGCCATAAATCCGGCATCGTCGCCATAAATCCCGCAAGGTCACCACATTTCCGGCAAGGTCGCCATGAATCCGGCAAGGTCGCCACAAGTCCGGCTAGGTCGCCACATTGCCGGCAAGGTCGCCATAAATCCGGCAAGGTCGCCACAAATCCCACAAGGTCTCCATAAATCCGGCAAGGTCGCCACAAATCCGGCAAGGTGGCGACAAATCCGGCAAGGTCGCCACATTTCAATCAAGGTAGCCATAAATTCGGCAAGGTCGCCACAAATCCAGCAAGGTCGCAACATTCCCGCAAGGTCGCCATAAACCCGGCAAGGTCGCCACAAATCCGTCAAGTTCCCCACATTTCAGGCAAGGTCGCCGCATTTCCGGCAACGTCGTCATAAATCCAACAAGGTCGCCATAAATCCGGCAAGGTCGCCATATTTCCGGCAAGGACGTCATAAATCCGGCAAGGTCGCCACAAATCCGGCAAGGTCGCCACATTTCCGGCAAGGACGCCATAAATTCCGCAAGGTCGCCACAAATACGGCAAGGTCGCCACATCCCCGGCAAGGTCGCCATAATTCCGGCAAGGTCGCCACAAATCCGTCAAGTTCGCCACATTTCAGGCAAGGTCGCCGCATTTCCGGCAACGTCGCCATTAATCCGGCAAGGTCGTCACAAATCCGACATGGTCGCCATAAATCCGGCAAGCTCGCCACATTTCCGGCAAGGGCGCCATAAATCCGGCAAGGTCGCCACAAATCCGGCAAGGTCGCCACAAATCCGGCAAGGTCGCCATATTTGCGGCAAGGTCGCCATAAATCCGGCAAGGTCGCCACAAATCCGGCAAGGTGGCGACAAATCCGGCAAGGTGGCGACAAATCCGGCAAGGTCGCCACATTTCAATCAAGGTAGCCATAAATTCGGCAAGGTCGCCACAAATACAGCAAGGTAGCAACATTCCGGCAAGGTCGCCATAAATCCGGCATCGTCGCCATAAATCCGGCAAGGTCACCACATTTCCGGCAAGGTCGCCATGAATCCGGCAAGGTCGCCCCAAGTCCGGCTAGGTCGCTATTTTGCCGGCAAGGTCGCCATAAATCCGGCAAGGTCGCCATAAATCAGGCAAAGTTGGCACAAATGCGGCAAGGTCGGCATATTTCTGGCAAGGTCGCCATAAACCCGGCAAGGTCGCCACGAATGCGGCAAGGGCGCCATATTCCCGGCAAGGTCGCCATAAATCCGGCAAGGTCGCCACAAATCCGGCAAGGTCGCAACATTTCCGGCAAGATCGCAACAAATCGGCCAAGGTCGTCACAAATCCGACAAGGTCGCCATATTTCCGGCAAGGTCGCCATGAATCCGGCAAAGTCGTCACAAATCCGGCAAGGTAGCCATATTTCCGGCATGGTCGCCATAAATCCGTCAAGTTCGCCAAAAATCCGGCAAGGTCGCCATATTTCCGGCAAGGTCGCCATAAATCCGGCAAGGTCGCCACAAATCCGGCAAGGTGGCGACAAATCCGGCAAGGTCGCCACATTTCAATCAAGGTAGCCATAAATTCGGCAAGGTCGCCACAAATCCAGCAAGGTCGCAACATTCCCGCAAGGTCGCCATAAATCCGGCAAGGTCGCCACAAATCCGTCAAGTTCCCCACATTTCAGGCAAGGTCGCCGCATTTCCGGCAACGTCGCCATAAATCCGGCAAGGTCGCCATATTTCCGGCAAGGTCGCCTCAAATCCGGCAAGGTCGCCATATTTCCGGCAAGGTCGCCATAAATCCGGCAAGGTCGCCACAAATCCGGCAAGGTGGCGACAAATCCGGCAAGGTCGCCACATTTCAATCAAGGTAGCCATAAATTCGGAAGGGTCGTCACAATCCAGCAAGGTCGCAACATTCCGCAAGGTCGCCATAAATCCGGCATCGTCGCCATAAATCCGGCAAGGTCACCACATTTCCCACAAGGTCTCCATAAATCCGGCAAGGTCGCCACAAATCCGGCAAGGTCACCACATTTGCGGCAAGGTCGCCATAAATCCTGCAAGGTCGCCACAAATACGGCAAGGTCGCCACATCCCCGGCAAGGTCGCCATAAATCCGGCAAGGTCGCCATAAATCCGTCAAGGTCGCCACATTTCAGGCAAGGTCGCCGCATTTCCGGCAACGTCGCCATAAATCCGGCAAGGTCGTCTCAAATCCGACAAGGTCGCCATAAACCCGGCAAGGTCGCCACATTTCCGGCAAGGACGCCAAAAATCCGGCAAGGTCGCCACAAATCCGGCAATGTCGCCACATTTCCGGCAAGGTCGCCACAAATCCGGGAATGTCGCCATATTACCGGCAAGGTCGCCATAAATCCGGTAAGATCGCCACAAATCCGGCAAGGTGGCGACAAATCCGGCAAGGTCGCCACATTTCAATCAAGGTATGCATAAATTCGCCAAGGTCGTCACAAATCCAGCAAGGTCGCAAAATTCCGGCAAGGTCGCCATAAATCCGGCATCCTCGCCACAAATCCGGCAAGGTCACCACATTTCCGGCAAGGTCGCCATGAATCCGGCAGCGTCGCCACAAGTCCGGCTAGGTCGCCACATTGCCGGCAAGGTCGCCATAAATCCGGCAAGGTCGCCACAAATCCCACAAGGTCGCCATAAATCCGGCAAGGTCGCCACAAATCCGGCAAGGTCACCACATTTCCGGCAAGGACGCCATAAATCCGGCAAGGTCGCCACAAATCCGGCAAGGTCGCCACATTTCCGGCAAGGTCGCCATATTTCCGGCAAGGTCGCCACAAATCCGGCAAGGTCGCCACATTTCAGGCAAGGTCGCCGCATCTCCGGCAACGTCGCCAGAAATCCGGCAAGGTCGTCTCAAATCCGACAAGGTCGCCATAAATCCGGCAAGGTCGCCACATCTCCGGCAAGGACGCCATAAATCCGGCAAGGTCGCCACAAATCCGGCAAGGACGCCACATTTCCGGCAAGGTCGCCATATGTCCTGCAAGGTCGTCACAAATCCGGCAAGGTCGCCATATTTCCGGCAAGGTCGCCATATATCCGGCAAGGTCGCCACAAATCCGGCAAGGTGGCGACAAATCCGGCAAGGTCGCCACATTTCAATCAATGTAGCCATAAATTCGGCAAGGTCGCCACAAATCCAGCAAGGTCGCAACATTCCGGCAAGGTCGCCATAAATCCCGCATCCTCGCCACAAATCCGGCAAGGTCACCACATTTCCGGCAAGGTCGCCATGAATCAGGCAGGGTCGCCACAAGTCCGGCTAGGTCGCCACAATGCCGGCAAGGTCGCCATAAATCCGGCAAGGCCGCCACAAATCCCACAAGGTTGCCATAAATCCGGCAAGGTCGCCACAAATCCGGCAAGGTCACCACATTTGCGGCAAGGTCGCCATAAATTCTGCAAAGTCGCCACAAATACGGCAAGGTCGCCACATCCCCGGCAAGGTCGCCGTAAATCCAGCAAGGTCGCCACAAATCCATCAAGGTCGCCACATTTCAGGCAAGGTCGCCGCATTTTCGGCAACGTCGCCATAAATCCGGCAAGGTCGTCTCAAATCCGACAAGGTCGCCATAAATCCGGCAAGGTCGCCATATTTCCGGCAAGGTCGCCATAAATCCGGCAAGGTCGCCACAAATCCGGCAAGGTGGCGACAAATCCGGCAAGGTCGCCACATTTCAATCAAGGTAGCCATAAATTCGGAAAGGTCGCCACAAATCCAGCAAGATCGCAACATTCCGGCATGGTCGCCATAAATCCGGCATCGTCGCCATAAATCCGGCAAGGTCACCACATTTCCGGCAAGGTCGCCATGAATCCGGCAAGGTCGCCACAAGTCCAGCTAGGTCGCCACATTGCCGACAAAGTCGCCATAAATCCGGCAAGGTCGCCACAAATCCCACAAGGTCTCCATAAATCCGGCAAGGTCGCCACAAATCCGGCAAGGTCACCACATTTGCGGCAAGGTCGCCATAAATCAGGCAAAGTTGGCACAAATGCGGCAAGGTCGGCATATTCCTGGCAAGGTCGCCATAAACCCGGCAAGGTCGCCACGAATGCGGCAAGGTCGCCATATTCCCGGCAAGGTCGCCATAAATCCGGCAAGGTCGCCACAAATCCGGCAAGGTCGCAAGATTTCCGGCAAGGTCGCAACAAATCGGCCAAGGTCGTCACAAATCCGACAAGGTCGCCATATTTCCGGCAAGGTCGCCATGAATCCGGCAAAGTCGTCACAAATCCGGCAAGGTAGCCATATTTCCGGCATGGTCGCCATAAATCCGTCAAGTTCGCCAAAAATCCGGCAAGGTCGCCATATTTCCGGCAAGGTCGCCATAAATCCGGCAAGGTCGCCACAAATCCGGCAAGGTGGCGACAAATCCGGCAAGGTCGCCACATTTCAATCAAGGTAGCCATAAATTCGGCAAGGTCGGCACAAATCCAGCAAGGTCGCAACATTCCCGCAAGGTCGCCATAAATCCGGCAAGGTCGCCACAAATCCGTCAAGTTCCCCACATTTCAGGCAAGGTCGCCGCATTTCCGGCAACGTCGCCATAAATCCGGCAAGGTCGCCATATTTCCGGCAAGGTCGCCACAAATCCGGCAAGGTCGCCATATTTCCGGCAAGGTCGCCATAAATCCGGCAAGGTCGCCACAAATCCGGCAAGGTGGCGACAAATCCGGCAAGGTCGCCACATTTCAATCAAGGTAGCCATAAATTCGGAAAGGTCGCCACAAATCCAGCAAGGTCGCAACATTCCGGCAAGGTCGCCATAAATCCGGCATCGTCGCCATAAATCCGGCAAGGTCACCACATTTCCGGCAAGGTCGCCATGAATCCGGCAAGGTCGCCACAAGTCCAGCTAGGTCGCCACATTGCCGACAAAGTCGCCATAAATCCGGCAAGGTCGCCACAAATCCCACAAGGTCTCCATAAATCCGGCAAGGTCGCCACAAATTCGGCAAGGTCACCACATTTGCGGCAAGGTCGCCATAAATCCTGCAAGGTCGCCACAAATACGGCAAGGTCGCCACATCCCCGGCAAGGTCGCCATAAATCCGGCAAGGTCGCCATAAATCCGTCAAGGTCGCCACATTTCAGGCAAGGTCGCCGCATTTCCGGCAACGTCGCCATAAATCCGGCAAGGTCGTCTCAAATCCGACAAGGTCGCCATAAACCCGGCAAGGTCGCCACATTTCCGGCAAGGACGCCAAAAATCCGGCAAGGTCGCCACAAATCCGGCAATGTCGCCACATTTCCGGCAAGGTCGCCATATTTCCTGCAAGGTCGCCACAAATCCGGCAAGGTCGCCATATTTCCGGCAAGGTCGCCATAAATCCGGCAAGGTCGCCACAAATCCGGCAAGGTGGCGACAAATCCGGCAAGGTCGCCACATTTCAATCAATGTAGCCATAAATTCGGCAAGGTCGCAACATTCCGGCAAGGTCGCATAAATCCCGCAGCCTCGCCACAAATCCGGCAAGGTCACCACATTTCCGGCAAGGTCGCCATGAATCCGGCAGGGTCGCCACAAGTCCGGCTAGGTCGCCACAATGCCGGCAAGGTCGCCATAAATCCGGCAAGGCCGCCACAAATCCCACAAGGTCGCCATAAATCCGGCAAGGTCGCCACAAATCCGGCAAGGTCACCACATTTGCGGCAAGGTCGCCATAAATTCTGCAAAGTCGCCACAAATACGGCAAGGTCGCCACATCCCCGGCAAGGTCGCCGTAAATCCGGCAAGGTCGCCACAAATCCATCAAGGTCGCCACATTTCAGGCAAGGTCGCCGCATTTTCGGCAACGTCGCCATAAATCCGGCAAGGTCGTCTCAAATCCGACAAGGTCGCCATAAATCCGGCAAGGTCGCCATATTTCCGGCAAGGTCGCCATAAATCCGGCAAGGTCGCCACAAATCCGGCAAGGTGGCGACAAATCCGGCAAGGTCGCCACATTTCAATCAAGGTAGCCATAAATTCGGAAAGGTCGCCACAAATCCAGCAAGGTCGCAACATTCCGGCATGGTCGCCATAAATCCGGCATCGTCGCCATAAATCCGGCAAGGTCACCACATTTCCGGCAAGGTCGCCATGAATCCGGCAAGGTCGCCACAAGTCTAGCTAGGTCGCCACATTGCCGACAAAGTCGCCATAAATCCGGCAAGGTCGCCACAAATCCCACAAGGTCTCCATAAATCCGGCAAGGTCGCCACAAATCCGGCAAGGTCACCACATTTGCGGCAAGGTCGCCATAAATCCTGCAAGGTCGCCACAAGTACGGCAAGGTCGCCACATCCCCGGCAAGGTCGCCATAAATCCGGCAAGGTCGCCATAAATCCGTCAAGGTCGCCACATTTCAGGCAAGGTCGCCGCATTTCCGGCAACGTCGCCATAAATCCGGCAAGGTCGTCTCAAATCCGACAAGGTCGCCATAAACCCGGCAAGGTCGCTACATTTCCGGCAAGGACGCCAAAAATCCGGCAAGGTCGCCACAAATCCGGCAATGTCGCCACATTTCCGGCAAGGTCGCCACAAATCCGGGAATGTCGCCATATTCCCGGCAAGGTCGCCATAAATCCGGTAAGATCGCCACAAATCCGGCAAGGTGGCGACAAATCCGGCAAGGTCGCCACATTTCAATCAAGGTATGCATAAATTCGGCAAGGTCGTCACAAATCCAGCAAGGTCGCAACATTCCGGCAAGGTCGCCATAAATCCCGCATCCTCGCCACAAATCCGGCAAGGTCACCACATTTCCGGCAAGGTCGCCATGAATCAGGCAGGGTCGCCACAAGTCCGGCTAGGTCGCCACAATGCCGGCAAGGTCGACATAAATCCGGCAAGGCCGCCACAAATCCCACAAGGTCGCCATAAATCCGGCAAGGTCGCCACAAATCCGGCAAGGTCACCACATTTGCGGCAATGTCGCCATAAATTCTGCAAAGTCGCCACAAATACGGCAAGGTCGCCACATCCCCGGCAAGGTCGCCGTCAATCCGGCAAGGTCGCCACAAATCCATCAAGGTCGCCACATTTCAGGCAAGGTCGCCGCATTTTCGGCAACGTCGCCATAAATCCGGCAAGGTCGTCTCAAATCCGACAAGGTCGCCATAAATCCGGCAAGGTTGCCATATTTCCGGCAAGGTCGCCATAAATCCGGCAAGGTCGCCACAAATCCGGCAAGGTGGCGACAAATCCGGCAAGGTCGCCACATTTCAATCAAGGTAGCCATAAATTCGGAAAGGTCGCCACAAATCCAGCAAGGTCGCAACATTCCGGCATGGTCGCCATAAATCCGGCATCGTCGCCATAAATCCGGCAAGGTCACCACATTTCCGGCAAGGTCGCCATGAATCCGGCAAGGTCGCCACATGTCCAGCTAGGTCGCCACATTGCCGACAAAGTCGCCATAAATCCGGCAAGGTCGCCACAAATCCCACAAGGTCTCCATAAATCCGGCAAGGTCGCCACAAATCCGGCAAGGTCACCACATTTGCGGCAAGGTCGCCATAAATCCTGCAAGGTCGCCACAAGTACGGCAAGGTCGCCACATCCCCGGCAAGGTCGCCATAAATCCGGCAAGGTCGCCATAAATCCGTCAAGGTCGCCACATTTCAGGCAAGGTCGCCGCATTTCCGGCAACGTCGCCATAAATCCGGCATGGTCGTCTCAAATCCGACAAGGTCGCCATAAACCCGGCAAGGTCGCCACATTTCCGGCAAGGACGCCAAAAATCCGGCAAGGTCGCCACAAATCCGGCAATGTCGCCACATTTCCGGCAAGGTCGCCACAAATCCGGGAATGTCGCCATATTCCCGGCAAGGTCGCCATAAATCCGGTAAGATCGCCACAAATCCGGCAAGGTGGCGACAAATCCGGCAAGGTCGCCACATTTCAATCAAGGTATGCATAAATTCGGCAAGGTCGTCACAAATCCAGCAAGGTCGCAACATTCCGGCAAGGTCGCCATAAATCCGGCATCCTCGCCACAAATCCGGCAAGGTCACCACATTTCCGGCAAGGTCGCCATGAATCCGGCAGCGTCGCCACAAGTACGGCTAGGTCGCCACATTGCCGGCAAGGTCGCCATAAATCCGGCAAGGTCGCCACAAATCCCACAAGGTCGCCATAAATCCGGCAAGGTCGCCACAAATCCGGCAAGGTCACCACATTTCCGGCAAGGACGCCATAAATTCTGCAAAGTCGCCACAAATACGGCAAGGTCGCCACATCCCCGGCAAGGTCGCCGTAAATCCGGCAAGGTCGCCACAAATCCATCAAGGTCGCCACATTTCAGGCAAGGTCGCCGCATTTCCGGCAACGTCGCCATAAATCCGGCAAGGTCGTCTCAAATCCGACAAGGTCGCCATAAATCCGGCAAGGTCGCCATATTTCCGGCAAGGACGCCATAAATCCGGCAAGGTCGCCACAAATCCGGCAAGGTCGCCACATTTCCGGCAAGGTCGCCATATTTCCGGCAAGGTCGCCACAAATCCGGCAAGGTCGCCATATTTCCGGCAAGGTCGCCATAAATCCGGCAAGGTCGCCACAAATCCGGCAAGGTGGCGACAAATCCGGCAAGGTCGCCACATTTCAATCAAGGTAGCCATAAATTCGGAAAGGTCGCCACAAATCCAGCAAGGTCGCAACATTCCGGCAAGGTCGCCATAAATCCGGCATCGTCGCCATAAATCCGGCAAGGTAACCACATTTCCGGCAAGGTCGCCATGAATCCGGCAAGGTCGCCACAAGTCCGGCTAGGTCGCCACATTGCCGACAAAGTCGCCATAAATCCGGCAAGGTCGCCACAGATCCCACAAGGTCTCCATAAATCCGGCAAGGTCGCCACAAATCCGGCAAGGTCACCACATTTGCGGCAAGGTCGCCATAAATCCTGCAAGGTCGCCACAAATACGGCAAGGTCGCCACATCCCCGGCAAGGTCGCCATAAATCCGGCAAGGTCGCCATAAATCCGTCAAGGTCGCCACATTTCAGGCAAGGTCGCCGCATTACCGGCAACGTCGCCATAAATCCGGCAAGGTCGTCTCAAATCCGACAAGGTCGCCATAAACCCGGCAAGGTCGCCACATTTAAGGCAAGGACGCCAAAAATCCGGCAAGGTCGCCACAAATCCGGCAATGTCGCCACATTTCCGGCAAGGTCGCCACAAATCCGGGAATGTCGCCATATTCCCGGCAAGGTCGCCATAAATCCGGTAAGATCGCCACAAATCCGGCAAGGTGGCGACAAATCCGGCAAGGTCGCCACATTTCAATCAAGGTATGCATAAATTCGGCAAGGTCGTCACAAATCCCGCAAGGTCGCAACATTCCGGCAAGGTCGCCATAAATCCGGCATCCTCGCCACAAATCCGGCAAGGTCACCACATTTCCGGCAAGGTCGCCATGAATCCGGCAGGGTCGCCACAAGTCCGGCTAGGTCGCCACATTGCCGGCAAGGTCGCCATAAATCCGGCAAGGTCGCCACAAATCCCACAAGGTCGCCATAAATCCGGCAAGGTCGCCACAAATCCGGCATGGTCACCACATTTCCGGCAAGGACGCCATAAATCCGGCAAGGTCGCCACAAATCCGGCAAGGTCGCCACATTTCCGGCAAGGTCGCCATATTTCCGGCAAGGTCGCCACAAATCCGGCAAGGTCGCCACATTTCAGGCAAGGTCGCCGCATTTCCGGCAACGTCGCCAGAAATCCGGCAAGGTCGTCTCAAAACCGACAAGGTCGCCATAAATCCGGCAAGGTCGCCACATATCCGGCAAGGACGCCATAAATCCGGCAAGGTCGCCACAAATCCGGCAAGGTCGCCACATTTCCGGCAAGGTCGCCATATTTCCTGCAAGGTCGCCACAAATCCGGCAAGGTCGCCATATTTCCGGCAAGGTCGCCATAAATCCGGCAAGGTCGCCACAAATCCGGCAAGGTGGCGACAAATCCGGCAAGGTCGCCACATTTCAATCAATGTAGCCATAAATTCGGCAAGGTCGCAACATTCCGGCAAGGTCGCATAAATCCCGCATCCTCGCCACAAATCCGGCAAGGTCACCACATTTCCGGCAAGGTCGCCATGAATCCGGCAGGGTCGCCACAAGTCCGGCTAGGTCGCCACAATGCCGGCAAGGTCGCCATAAATCCGGCAAGGCCGCCACAAATCCCACAAGGTCGCCATAAATCCGGCAAGGTCGCCACAAATCCGGCAAGGTCACCACATTTGCGGCAAGGTCGCCATAAATTCTGCAAAGTCGCCACAAATACGGCAAGGTCGCCACATCCCCGGCAAGGTCGCCGTAAATCCGGCAAGGTCGCCACAAATCCATCAAGGTCGCCACATTTCAGGCAAGGTCGCCGCATTTCCGGCAACGTCGCCATAAATCCGGCAAGGTCGTCTCAAATCCGACAAGGTCGCCATAAATCCGGCAAGGTCGCCACATTTCCGGCAAGGACGCCATAAATCCGGCAAGGTCGCCACAAATCCGGCAAGGTTGCCACATTTCCGGCAATGTCGCCATATTTCCGGCAAGGTCGCCACAAATCCGGCAAGGTCGCCATATTTCCGGCACGGTCGCCATAAACCCGGCAAGGTCGCCACATTTCCGGCAAGGACGCCAAAAATCCGGCAAGGTCGCCACAAATCCGGCAATGTCGCCACATTTCCGGCAAGGTCGCCACAAATCCGGGAATGTCGCCATGTTCCCGGCAAGGTCGCCATAAATCCGGTAAGATCGCCACAAATCCGGCAAGGTGGCGACAAATCCGGCAAGGTCGCCACATTTCAATCAAGGTATGCATAAATTCGGCAAGGTCGTCACAAATCCAGCAAGGTCGCAACATTCCGGCAAGGTCGCCATAAATCCGGCATCCTCGCCACAAATCCGGCAAGGTCACCACATTTCCGGCAAGGTCGCCATGAATCCGGCAGCGTCGCCACAAGTACGGCTAGGTCGCCACATTGCCGGCAAGGTCGCCATAAATACGGCAAGGTCGCCACAAATCCCACAAGGTCGCCATAAATCCGGCAAGGTCGCCACAAATCCGGCAAGGTCGCCACATTTCCGGCAAGGTCTCAACAAATCAGGCAAGGTCGCCGCAAATCCGACAAGGTCGCCATATTTCCGGCAATGTCGCCATAAATCCCGCAAGGTCCCACAAATCTGGCAACGTCGTCATATTTCCGGCAAGGTCGCATGAATCCGCCAAGGTCGCCCAAATCCGGCAAGGTAGCCATATTTTCGGCAAGGTCGCCATAAATCCGGCAAGTTCGCCACAAATCCGGCAAGGTCGCCATATTTCCGGCAAGGTCGCCACAAATCCGGCAAGGTCGACATATTTCCGGCAAGGTCGCCATAAATCCGGCATGGTGGCCACAAATCAGGGAAGGTCGCCATATTTCCGTCAAGGTCGCCATACATCCGGCAAGTTCGCCATATTTCCGGCACGATCGCCATAAATCCGGCAAGGTCGCCACAAATCCGGCAAGGTCGTCATATTTCCGGCACGGTCGCCATAAATGCGGCAAGGTCGCCACAAAACCGGCAAGGTCGCCATATTTCCGGCAAGGTCGCAATAAACCCCGCAAGGACGCCACAAATCCGGCAAGGTCGCCATATTTCCGGCAAGGTCGCCATAAATCCGGCAAGGTCGCCATAAATCCGGCAAGGTCGCCACAAATCCGGCAATGCCGCCACAAATGCGGCAAGGTCGCCATATTTCCGGCAAGGTCGCCATAAATCAGGCAAGGTCGCCACAAATGCGGCAAGGTACACATATTTCCGGCAAGGTCGCCATAAATCCGGCAAGGTCGCCATAAATCCGGCAAGGTCGCCGCAAATCAGGCACGGTCGCCAAAAATCCGGCAAACGCCTATTTCCGGCAAGTTCGCCATGAATCCGGCAAGGCCGCCACAAATCCCGCAAGGTCGCCATAAATCCCGCAAGGTAGCCACAAACCCGGCAAGGTCGCCATATTTCCGTCAAGGTCGCCATAAATCCAGCAAGATCGCCACAAATCCGGCAAGGTCGCCATATTTCCGGCAGGGTTCGCCACAAATCCGGCAAGGTCGCCATATTTCCGACAACCGCCATAATTCCGGCAAGGTCGCCACAAATCCGGCAAAGTCGCCATATTGCCGTCATGGTCGCCTCATATCCGGCTAGATCGCCATATTTCCGGCGAGGTCGACGTAAATCCGGCAAGGTGGCCTCAAATCCGGCAAGGTCGGCATAAATCCGGCAAGGTCGCCGCAAATCCGGCAAGGTCGCTTTAAATAAGGCGCGGTCGCCATATTTCCGGCAAGGTCGCCACAAATCCTACAAGGTCGCCATAAATCCGGAGAGGTCGCCATATTTCCGGCAAGGTCGCCATAATTCGGCAAGGTCGCCACAAATCAGGCAAGTTCGCCACAAATCCGGCAGTCGCCTATTTCCGGCAAGTTCGCCATGAATCCGGCAAGGCCGCCACAAATCCGGCAAGGACGCCATAAATCCCGCAAGGTCGCCACAAACCCGGCAAGTTCGCTATATTTCCGTCAAAGTCGCCATAAATCCAGCAAGGTGGCCACAAATCAGGAAAGGTCGCCATATTTCCGGCAATGTCGCCATAAATCCGGCAAGGTGGCCTCAAATCCGGCTAGGTCCCCATATTTCCGGCGATGTCGCTATAATCCGGCAAGGTGGCCTCAAATCCGGCAAGATCGCCACTTTCCCGGCAAGGTCGCCATAAATCCGGCAAGGTCGCCACAAATGCGACAAGGCCGCCATATTTTCGGCGAGGTCGCCATAAATCCGGCAAGGTCTCCACAAATGCGGCAAGGTCGCCATATTTCCGGCAAGGTCGCTATAAATCCGGCAAGGTCGCCACAAATCAGGCAAGGTCGCCACAAATCCGGCAGACGCCTATTTCCGGCAAGTTCGCCATGAATCCGGCAAGGCCGCCACAAATCCGGCAAGGTCGCCATAAATCCCGCAAGGTCGCCACAAACCCGGCAAGGTCGCCATATTTCCGTCAAGGTCGCCATAAATCCAGCAAGGTCGGCACAAATCCGGCAAGGTCGCCATATTTCCGGCAAGGTCGCCACAAATCCGGCAAGGTCGCCATATTTCCGACAACATCGCCATAATTCCGGCAAGGTCGCCACAAATCCGGCAAGGTCGCCATATTCCCGGCATGGTCGCCAGAATTCCGGCAACGTGGCAACAAATCAGGGAAGGTCGTCATATTTCCGGCAATGTCGCCATATATCCGGCAAGGTGGCCTCAAATCCGGCTAGATCGCCATATTTCCGGCGAGGTCGACGTAAATCCGGCATGGTGGCCTCAAATCCGGTAAGGTCGCCATAAATCCGGCAAGGTCGCCGCAAATCAGGCAAGGTCGCTTTAAATAAGGCGAGGTCGTCATATTTCCGGCAAGGTCGCCATAAATCCGGCAAGGTCGCCATAAATCCGGCAAGGTCGCCATAATTCCGGCGAGGTCGCCATATTTCCGGCAAGGTCGCCGTATTTCTGGCACGGTCACCATGAAACCGGCTGGGACGCCATAAATCAGACAAGGTCGCCATATTTTCGGCAAGGTTGCCTCAAATTCGGCAAGGTCGCCTTATTTCCGGCACGGACGCCATAAATACGGCTAGGTCGCCATAAATCGGGCAAGGTCGCCATATTTCCAGCAAGGTCGCCATAAATCCGGCAATGGTCGCCACAAATCCGGGAAGTTCGCCACATTTAAATCAAGGTAGCCATAAATTCGGCAAGATGGCGTCAAATCCGGCAAGGTCTTTACATTTCTGGCAAGGTCGCCATAAATCCGGCAAGGTCTCCACAAATCCCGCAAGATCGCCATAAATCAGGCAAGGTCGCCTCAAATCCGGCAAGGTCGCCACATTTGCGGCAAAGTCGCCATAAATCCGGTAAGGTCGCCACAAATACGGAAAGGTCGCCACAATTCCGGCAAGGTCGCCACAAATCTTACAAGGTCGCCACAAATCCGGGATGGTCGCCACATCCCCGGCAAGATCGCCATTACTCCGGCAAGGTCGCCACAAACCCGTCAAGGTCGGCACATTTCAGGCAAGGTCGCCAGATTTCCGGCAAGGTTGCCATAAATCCGGCATGGTCGCCATAATTCCGGCGAGGTCGCCATATTTCCGGCAAGGTCGCCATAAATCCGGCAAGATCGCCATAAATCCGCAACGTCGCCATAAATCCGGCAAGGTCGCCGTATTTCCGGCACGGTCGCCATAAAAACGGCTTGGACGCCATAAATCCGGCAAGGTCGCCATATTTCCGGCAAGGTTGCCTGAAATCCGGCAAGGTCGCCTTATTTCCGGCACGGACGCCATAAATACGGCTAGGTCGCCAGAAATCGGGCAAGGTCGCCACATTTCCGGCAAGGGCGCCATAAATCCGGCGAGGTCGCCATAAATCCGGCAAGGTCGCCATAATTCCGGCGAGGTCGCCATATTTCCGGCAAGGTCGCCATAAATCCGGCAAGATCGCCATAAATCCGCAACGTCGCCATAAATCCGGCAAGGTCGACGTATTTACGGCACGGTCGCCATAAAAACGGCTTGGACGCCATAAATCCGGCAAGGTCGCCATATTTCCGGCAAGGTTGCCTCAAATCCGGCAAGGTCGGCTTATTTCCGGCACGGACGCCATAAATACGGCTAGGTCGCGTCAAATCCGGCAAGGTCGCTACATTTCAGTCAAGGTCGCCATAAATCCGGCAAGGTCTCCACAAATCCCGCAAGGTCGCCACAAATCAGGCAAGGTCGCCACAATTCCGGCAAGGTCGCCACATTTGCGGCAAGTTCGCCATGAATCCGGCAAGGCCGCAACAAATCCGGCAAGGTCGCCATAAATCCCGCAGGGTCGCCACAAACCCGGCAAGGTCGCCATATTTCCGTGAAGGTCGCCATAAATCCGGCAAGGTGGCCTCAAATCCGGCTAGGTCGCCATATTTCCGGCGATGTCGCTATAATCCGGCAAGGTGGCCTCAAATCCGGCAAATTCGCCACTTTCCCGGCAAGGTCGCGATAAATCCGGCAAGGTCGCCACAAATCCGGCAATGTCGCCACAAATGCGGCAAGGTCGCCATATTTCCGGCATGGTCGCCATAAATCAGGCAAGGTCCACATATTTCCGGCAAGGTCGCAATAAATCCGGCAGGGTAGCCACAAATGCGGCAAGGTCGACATATTTCCGGCAAGGTCGCAATTAATTCGGCAAGGTCGCCACAAATGCGGCAAGGCCGCCATATTTCCGGCAAGGTCGCCACAAATGCGGCAAGGCCGCCATATTTCCAGCAAGTTCGCCATAAATCCAGCAAGGTCGCCACAAATGCGGCAAGGTCGCCATATTTCAGGCAAGGTCGCCATAAATCCGGCAATGTCGCCATAAATCCGGCAAGGTCGCCACAAATCAGGCAAGGTCGCCACAAATCCGGCAGACGCCTATTTCCGGCAAGTTCGCCATGAATCCGGCAAGGCCGCCACAAATCCGGCAAGGTCGCCATAAATCCCGCAAGGTCGCCACAAACCCGGCAAGGTCGCCATATTTCCGTCAAGGTCGCCATAAATCCAGCACGGTCGCCACAAATCCGGCAAGGTCGCCATATTTCCGGCAAGGTCGCCACAAATCCGGCAAGGTCGCCATATTTCCGACAACATCGCCATAATTCCGGCAAGGTCGCCACAAATTTGGCAAGGTCGCCATATTCCCGGCATGGTCGCCAGAATTCCGGCAACGTGGCAACAAATCAGGGAAGGTCGCCATATTTCCGGCAATGTCGCCATATATCCGGCAAGGTGGCCTCAAATCCGGCTAGATCGCCATATTTCCGGCGAGGTCGACGTAAATCCGGCAAGGTGGCCTCAAATCCGGCAAGGTCGCCATAAATCCGGCAAGGTCGCCGCAAATCCGGCAAGGTCGCTTTAAAAAGGCGAGGTCGTCATATTTCCGGCAAGGTCGCCACACATCCGGTAAGGTCGCTATAAACCGGCGAGGTCGCAATATTCACGACAAGGTCGCCATAAATCCGGCAAGGTCGATATAAATCCGGCAAGGTCGCCATATTTCCGGCAAGGGCGCCATAAATCCGGCGAGGTCGCCATAAATCCGGCAAGGTCGCCATAATTCCGGCGAGGTCGCCATATTTCCGGCAAGGTCGCCATAAATCCGGCTAGATCGGCATAAATCCGCAACGTCGCCATAAATCCGGCAAGGTCGCCGTATTTCCGGCACGGTCACCATGAAACCGGCTGGGACGCCATAAATCAGACAAGGTCGCCATATTTTCGTCAAGGTTGCCTCAAATTCGGCAAGGTCGCCTTATTTCCGGCACGGACGCCATAAATACGGCTAGGTCGCCAGAAATCGGGCAAGGTCGCCATATTTCCAGCAAGGTCGCCATAAATCCGGCAATGGTCGCCACAAATCCGGGAAGTTCGCCACATTTAAATCAAGGTAGCCATAAATACGGGAAGGTCGCCTGAAATCCGGCAAGGTCGCTACATTTCCGGCAAGGTCGCCTCGTATCCGGCAGGGTCTCCACAAATCCCGCAAGATCGCCATAAATCAGGCAAGGTCGCCACAAATCCGGCAAGGTCGCCACATTTCCGGCAAGGTCGCCATAAATCCGGCAAGAACGCCATAAATCCGCAACGTCGCCATAAACCCGGCAAGGTCGCCGTATTTCCGGCACGGTCGCCATAAAAACGGCTTGGCCGCCATAAATCCGGGAAGGTCGCCACATTTCAATCAAGGTAGCCATAAATTCGGCACGGTCGCGTCAAATCCGGCAAGGTCGCTACATTTCCGGCAAGGTCGCCATAAATCCGGCAAGGTCGCCACAAATCCCGCAAGGTCGCCAAAAATCAGGCAAGGTCGCCACAAATCCGGCAAGGTCGCCACATTTGCGTCAGGTAGCCATAAATCCGTTAAGGTCGCCACAATTACGGAAAGGTCGCCACAATTCCGGCCAGGTAGCCAGAAATCTGACAAGATCGCCACTAATCCTGGATGGTCGCCACATCCCCGGCAAGGTCGCCATAAATCCGGCAAGGTCGCCACGAATCCGGCAAGGTCGCCACATTTCCGGCAAGGTCGCAACAAATCGGCCAAGGTCGTGACAAATCCGACAAGGTCGCCATATTTCCGGCAAGGTCGCCATGAATCCGGCAAAGTCACCACAAATCCGGCAAGGTAGCCGTATTGCCGGCAAGGTCCCCATAGACCCGGCAAGGTCGCCACAAATACGGCAAGGTCGCCACATCCCCGGCAAGGTCGCCATAAATCCGGCAAGGTCGTCACAAATCCGACAAGGTCGCCATAAACCCGGCAAGGTCGCCACATTTCCGGCAAGGGCGCATAAATCCGGCAAGGTCGCCACAAATCCGACACGGTGGCCACATTTCCGGCAAGGTCGCCATATTTCCGGCAAGGTCGCCACAAATCTGGCAAGGTCGCCATATTTCCGGCAAGGTCGCCATAAATTCGGCAAGGTCGCCACAAATCCGACAAGGTGGGGACAAATCCGGCAAGGTGGCGACAAATCCGGCAAGGTCGCCACATTTCAATCAAGGTAGCCATAAATTCGGCAAGGTCGCCACAAATCCAGCAAGGTAGCAACATTCCGGCAAAGTCGCCATAAATCCGGCATCGTCGCCATAAATCCGGCAAGGTCACCACATTCCGGCAAGGTCGCCATGAATCCGGCCAGGTCGCCACAAGTCCGGCTAGGTCGCCACATTGCCGGCAAGGTCGCCATAAACCCGGCAAGGTCACCATAAATCAGGCAAGGTCGCCAAGAATCCGGCAAGGTCGCCATATTTCCGTCAAGGACGCCATAAATCCGGCAAGGTCGCCATAAATCCGGCAAGGTCGCCACAAATCCGGCAAGGTGGCGACAAATCCGGCAAGGTCGCCACATTTCAATCAAGGTAGCCATAAATTCGGCAAGGTCGCCACAAATCCAGCAAGGTCGCAACATTCCCGCATGCTCGCCATAAATCCGGCAAGGTCGCCACAAATCCGTCAAGTTCGCCACATTTCAGGCAAGGTTGCCGCATTTTCGGCAACGTCGCCATAAATCCGGCAAGGTCCTCACAAATCCGATAAGGTCGCCAGAAATCTGACAAGGTCGCCATAAATCTGGGATGGTCGCCACATACCCGGCAAGGTCGCTATTAATCCGGCAAGGTCGCCACAAACCCGTCAAGGTCGCCACATTTCAGGCAAGGTCGCCAGATTTCCGGCAAGGTCGCCATAAATCCGGCATGGTCGCCATAATTCCGGCGAGGTCGCCATATTTCCGGCAAGGTCGCCATAAATCCGGCAAGGTCGCCACAAATCCCGCAAGGTCGCCAAAAATCAGGCAAGGTCGCCACAAATCCGGCAAGGTCGCCACATTTGCGTCAGGTAGCCATAAATCCGTTAAGGTCGCCACAATTACGGAAAGGTCGCCACAATTCCGGCCAGGTAGCCAGAAATCTGACAAGATCGCCACTAATCCTGGATGGTCGCCACATCCCCGGCAAGGTCGCCATAAATCCGGCAAGGTCGCCACGAATCCGGCAAGGTCGCCACATTTCCGGCAAGGTCGCAACAAATCGGCCAAGGTCGTGACAAATCCGACAAGGTCGCCATATTTCCGGCAAGGTCGCCATGAATCCGGCAAAGTCACCACAAATCCGGCAAGGTAGCCGTATTGCCGGCAAGGTCCCCATAGACCCGGCAAGGTCGCCACAAATACGGCAAGGTCGCCACATCCCCGGCAAGGTCGCCATAAATCCGGCAAGGTCGTCACAAATCCGACAAGGTCGCCATAAACCCGGCAAGGTCGCCACATTTCCGGCAAGGGCGCATAAATCCGGCAAGGTCGCCACAAATCCGACACGGTGGCCACATTTCCGGCAAGGTCGCCATATTTCCGGCAAGGTCGCCACAAATCTGGCAAGGTCGCCATATTTCCGGCAAGGTCGCCATAAATTCGGCAAGGTCGCCACAAATCCGACAAGGTGGGGACAAATCCGGCAAGGTGGCGACAAATCCGGCAAGGTCGCCACATTTCAATCAAGGTAGCCATAAATTCGGCAAGGTCGCCACAAATCCAGCAAGGTAGCAACATTCCGGCAAAGTCGCCATAAATCCGGCATCGTCGCCATAAATCCGGCAAGGTCACCACATTCCGGCAAGGTCGCCATGAATCCGGCCAGGTCGCCACAAGTCCGGCTAGGTCGCCACATTGCCGGCAAGGTCGCCATTAACCCGGCAAGGTCACCATAAATCAGGCAAGGTCGCCAAGAATCCGGCAAGGTCGCCATATTTCCGTCAAGGACGCCATAAATCCGGCAAGGTCGCCATAAATCCGGCAAGGTCGCCACAAATCCGGCAAGGTGGCGACAAATCCGGCAAGGTCGCCACATTTCAATCAAGGTAGCCATAAATTCGGCAAGGTCGCCACAAATCCAGCAAGGTCGCAACATTCCCGCATGCTCGCCATAAATCCGGCAAGGTCGCCACAAATCCGTCAAGTTCGCCACATTTCAGGCAAGGTTGCCGCATTTTCGGCAACGTCGCCATAAATCCGGCAAGGTCCTCACAAATCCGATAAGGTCGCCAGAAATCTGACAAGGTCGCCATAAATCTGGGATGGTCGCCACATACCCGGCAAGGTCGCTATTAATCCGGCAAGGTCGCCACAAACCCGTCAAGGTCGCCACATTTCAGGCAAGGTCGCCAGATTTCCGGCAAGGTCGCCATAAATCCGGCATGGTCGCCATAATTCCGGCGAGGTCGCCATATTTCCGGCAAGGTCGCCATAAATCCGGCAAGGTCGCCACAAATCCCGCAAGGTCGCCAAAAATCAGGCAAGGTCGCCACAAATCCGGCAAGGTCGCCACATTTGCGTCAGGTCACCATAAATCCGTTAAGGTCGCCACAAATACGGATAGGTCGCCACAATTCCGGCCAGGTAGCAAGAAATCTGACAAGATCGCCACTAATCCTGGATGGTCTCCACATCCCCGGCACGGTCGCCATAAATCCGGCAAGGTCGCCACAAATCCGACAAGGTCGCCATATTTCCGGCAAGGTCGCCATGAATCCGGCAAAGTCACCACAAATCCGGCAAGGTAGCCATATTGCCGGCAAGGTCCCCATACATCCGGCAAGGTCGCCACAAATCCCACAAGGTCGCCATAAATCCGGCAAGGTCGCCACAAATCCGGCAAAGGTCTCCACATTTGCAGCAAGGTCGCCATAAACCCTGCAAGGTCGCCACAAATACGGCAAGGTCGCCACATCCCCGGCAAGGTCGCCATAAATCCGGCACGGTCGCCACAAATCCGTCAGGTTCGCCACATTTCAGGCAACGTCGCCGTATTTCCGGCAACGTCGCCATAAATCCGGCAAGGTCGTCACAAATCCGACAAGGTCGCCATAAATCCGGCAAGGTCGCCACATTTCCGGCAAGGGCGCCATAAATCCGGCAAGGTCGCCACAAATCCGGCAAGGTCGCCACATTTCCGGCAAGGACGCCATATTTCCGGCAAAGTCGCCACAAATCCAGCAAGGTCGCCATATTTCTGGCAAGTTCGCCATAAATCCGGCAAGGTCGCCAAAAATCCGGCAAGGTGGCGACAAATCCGGCAAGGTGGCGACAAATCCGGCAAGGTCGCCACATTTCAATCAAGGTAGCCATAAATTCGGCAAGGTCGCCACAAATACGGCAAGGTCGCCACATCCCCGGCAAGGTCGCCATAAATCCGGCAAGGTCGCCACAAATCCGTCAAGTTCGCCACATTTCAGGCAAAGTCGCCGCATTTTCGGCAACGTCGCCATAAATCCGGCAAGGTCGTCACAAATCCGACATGGTCGCCATAAACCCGGCAAGGTCGGCACATTTCCGGCAAGGGCGCCATAAATCCGGCAAGGTCGCCACAAATCCGGCAAGGTCGCCACATTTCCGGCAAGGTCGCTATATTTCCGGCAAGGTCGCCACAAATCCGGCAAGGTCGCCATATTTCCGGCAAGGTCGCCATAAATCCGGCAAGGTCGCCACAAATCCGGCAAGGTGGCGACAAATCCGGCAAGGTGGCGACAAATCCGGCAAGGTCGCCACATTTCAATCGTAGCCATAAATTCGGCAAGATCGCCACAAATCCAGCAAGGTAACAACATTCCGGCAAGGTCGCCATAAATCCGGCATCGTCGCCATAAATCCGGCAAGGTCACCACATTTCCGGCAAGATCGCCATGAATCCGGCAAGGTCGCCACAAGTCCGGCTAGGTCGCCACATTGCCGGCAAGGTCGCCATAAACCCGGCAAGGTCGCCATAAATCAGGCAAGGTCGCCAAAAATCCGGCATGGTCGCCATATTCCCGTCAAGGTCGCCATAAATCCGGCAAGGTCGCCACAAATCCGGCAAGGTGGCGACAAATCCGGCAAGGTCGCCACATTTCAATCAAGGTAGCCATAAATTCGGCAAGGTCGCCACAAATCCAGCAAGGTCGCCACATTCCCGCATGGTCGCCATAAATCCGGCAAGGTCACCACAAATCCGTCAAGTTCGCCACATTTCAGGCAAGGTCGCCGCATTTCCGGCAACGTCGCCATAAATCCGGCAAGGTCGTCACAAATCCGACAAGGTCGCCATAAATCCGGCAAGGTCGCCATATTTCCGGCAAGGACGCCATAAATTCGGCAAGGTCGCCACAAATCCGGCAAGGTCGCCACATTTCCGGCAAGGTCGCCATATTTCCGGCAAGGTCGCCACAAATCCGGCAAGGTCGCCATATTTCCGGCAAGGTCGCCATAAATCCGGCAAGGTCGCCACAAATCCGGCAAGGTGGCGACAAATCCGGCAAGGTCGCCACATTTCAAACAAGGTAGCCATAAATTCGGAAAGGTCGCCACAAATCCAGCAAGGTCGCAACATTCCGGCAAGGTCGCTATAAATCCGGCATCGTCTCCATAAATCCGGCAACGTCGCCACATTTCCGGCAAGGTCGCCATGAATCCGGCAAGGACGCCACAAGCCCGGCTAGGTCGCCACATTGCCGGCAAGGTCGCCATAAATCCGGCAAGGTCGCCACAAATCCCACAAGGTCGCCATAAATCCGGCAAGGTCGCCACAAATCCGGCAAGGTCACCACATTTGCGGCAAGGCCGCCATAAATCCTGCAAGGTCGCCACAAATACGGCAAGGTCGCCACATCCCCGGCAAGGTCGCCATAAATCCGGCAAGGTCGCCACAAATCCGTCAAGTTCGCCAAATTTCAGGCAAGGTCGCCGTATTTCCGGCAACGTCGCCGTAAATCCGGCAAGGTCGTCACAAATCCGACAAGGTCGCCATAAATCCGGCAAGGTCGCCACATTTCCGGCAAGGGCGCCATAAATCCGGCAAGGTCGCCACTAATCCGGCAAGGTCGCCACATTTCCGGCAAGGACGCCATATTTCCGGCAAAGTCGCCACAAATCCAGCAAGGTCGCCATATTTCTGGCAAGTTCGCCATAAATCCGGCAAGGTCGCCAAAAATCCGGCAAGGTGGCGACAAATCCGGCAAGGTGGCGACAAATCCGGCAAGGTCGCCACATTTCAATCAAGGTAGCCATAAATTCGGCAAGGTCGCCACAAATACGGCAAGGTCGCCACATCCCCGGCAAGGTCGCCATAAATCCGGCAAGGTCGCCACAAATCCGTCAAGTTCGCCACATTTCAGGCAAAGTCGCCGCATTTTCGGCAACGTCGCCATAAATCCGGCAAGGTCGTCACAAATCCGACAAGGTCGCCATAAACCTGGCAAGGTCGCCACATTTCCGGCAAGGGCGCCATAAATCCGGCAAGGTCGCCACAAATCCGGCAAGGTCGCCACATTTCCGGCAAGGTCGCCACAAATCCGGCAAGGTCGCCATATTTCCGGCAAGGTCGCCATAAATCCGGCAAGGTCGCCACAAATCCGGCAAGGTGGCGACAAATCCGGCAAGGTCGCCACATTTCAATCAAGGTAGCCATAAATTCGGCAAGGTCGCCACAAATCCAGCAAGGTCGCAACATTCCCGCATGGTCGCCATAAATCCGGCAAGGTCACCACAAATCCGTCAAGTTCGCCACATTTCAGGCAAGGTCGCCGCATTTCCGGCAACGTCGCCATAAATCCGGCAAGGTCGTCACAAATCCGACAAGGTCGCCATAAATCCGGCAAGGTCGCCATATTTCCGGCAAGGACGCCATAAATTCGGCAAGGTCGCCACAAATCCGGCAAGGTCGCCACATTTCAATCAAGGTAGCCATAAATTCGGCAAGGTCGCCACAAATCCAGCAAGGTCGCCATATTTCCGGCAAGGTCGCCATAAATCCGGCAAGGTCGCCACAAATCCGGCAAGGTGGCGACAAATCCGGCAAGGTCGCCACATTTCAAACAAGGTAGCCATAAATTCGGAAAGGTCGCCACAAATCCAGCAAGGTCGCAACATTCCGGCAAGGTCGCTACAAATCCGGCATCGTATCCATAAATCCGGCAAGGTCGCCACATTTCCGGCAAGGTCGCCATGAATCCGGCAAGGTCGCCACAAGCCCGGCTAGGTCGCCACATTGCCGGCAAGGTCGCCATAAATCCGGCAAGGTCGCCACATCCCCGGCAAGGTCGCCGTAAATCCGGCAAGGTCGCCACAAATCCATCAAGGTCGCCACATTTCAGGCAAGGTCGCCGCATTTTCGGCAACGTCGCCATAAATCCGGCAAGGTCGTCTCAAATCCGACAAGGTCGCCATAAATCCGGCAAGGTCGCCATATTTCCGGCAAGGTCGCCATAAATCCGGCAAGGTCTCCACAAATCCGGCAAGGTGGCGACAAATCCGGCAAGGTCGCCACATTTCAATCAAGGTAGCCATAAATTCGGAAAGGTCGCCACAAATCCAGCAAGGTCGCAACATTCCGGCATGGTCGCCATAAATCCGGCATCGTCGCCATAAATCCGGCAAGGTCACCACATTTCCGGCAAGGTCGCCATGAATCCGGCAAGGTCGCCACAAGTCCAGCTAGGTCGCCACATTGCCGACAAAGTCGCCATAAATCCGGCAAGGTCGCCACAAATCCCACAAGGTCTCCATAAATCCGGCAAGGTCGCCACAAATCCGGCAAGGTCACCACATTTGCGGCAAGGTCGCCATAAATCCTGCAAGGTCGCCACAAGTACGGCAAGGTCGCCACATCCCCGGCAAGGTCGCCATAAATCCGGCAAGGTCGCCATAAATCCGTCAAGGTCGCCACATTTCAGGCAAGGTCGCCGCATTTCCGGCAACGTCGCCATAAATCCGGCAAGGTCGTCTCAAATCCGACAAGGTCGCCATAAACCCGGCAAGGTCGCCACATTTCCGGCAAGGACGCCAAAAATCCGGCAAGGTCGCCACAAATCCGGCAATGTCGCCACATTTCCGGCAAGGTCGCCACAAATCCGGGAATGTCGCCATATTCCCGGCAAGGTCGCCATAAATCCGGTAAGATCGCCACAAATCCGGCAAGGTGGCGACAAATCCGGCAAGGTCGCCACATTTCAATCAAGGTATGCATAAATTCGGCAAGGTCGTCACAAATCCAGCAAGGTCGCAACATTCCCGCAAGGTCGCCATAAATCCGGCATCCTCGCCACAAATCCGGCAAGGTCACCACATTTCCGGCAAGGTCGCCATGAATCCGGCAGCGTCGCCACAAGTACGGCTAGGTCGCCACATTGCCGGCAAGGTCGCCATAAATCCGGCAAGGTCGCCACAAATCCCACAAGGTCGCCATAAATCCGGCAAGGTCGCCACAAATCCGGCAAGGTCACCACATTTCCGGTAAGGACGCCATAAATTCTGCAAAGTCGCCACAAATACGGCAAGGTCGCCACATCCCCGGCAAGGTCGCCGTAAATCCGGCAAGGTCGCCACAAATCCATCAAGGTCGCCACATTTCAGGCAAGGTCGCCGCATTTCCGGCAACGTCGCCATAAATCCGGCAAGGTCGTCTCAAATCCGACAAGGTCGCCATAAATCCGGCAAGGTCGCCATATTTCCGGCAAGGACGCCATAAATCCGGCAAGGTCGCCACAAATCCGGCAAGGTCGCCACATTTCCGGCAAGGTCGCCATATTTCCGGCAAGGTCGCCACAAATCCGGCAAGGTCGCCATATTTCCGGCAAGGTCGCCATAAATCCGGCAAGGTCGCCACAAATCCGGCAAGGTGGCGACAAATCCGGCAAGGTCGCCACATTTCAATCAAGGTAGCCATAAATTCGGAAAGGTCGCCACAAATCCAGCAAAGTCGCAACATTCCTGCAAGGTCGCCATAAATCCGGCATCGTCGCCATAAATCCGGCAAGGTAACCACATTTCCGGCAAGGTCGCCATGAATCCGGCAAGGTCGCCACAAGTCCGGCTAGGTCGCCACATTGCCGACAAAGTCGCCATAAATCCGGCAAGGTCGCCACAGATCCCACAAGGTCTCCATAAATCCGGCAAGGTCGCCACAAATCCGGCAAGGTCACCACATTTGCGGCAAGGTCGCCATAAATCCTGCAAGGTCGCCACAAATACGGCAAGGTCGCCACATCCCCGGCAAGGTCGCCATAAATCCGGCAAGGTCGCCATAAATCCGTCAAGGTCGCCACATTTCAGGCAAGGTCGCCGCATTTCCGGCAACGTCGCCATAAATCCGGCAAGGTCGTCTCAAATCCGACAAGGTCGCCATAAACCCGGCAAGGTCGCCACATTTAAGGCAAGGACGCCAAAAATCCGGCAAGGTCGCCACAAATCCGGCAATGTCGCCACATTTCCGGCAAGGTCGCCACAAATCCGGGAATGTCGCCATATTCCCGGCAAGGTCGCCATAAATCCGGTAAGATCGCCACAAATCCGGCAAGGTGGCGACAAATCCGGCAAGGTCGCCACATTTCAATCAAGGTATGCATAAATTCGGCAAGGTCGTCACAAATCCCGCAAGGTCGCAACATTCCGGCAAGGTCGCCATAAATCCGGCATCCTCGCCACAAATCCGGCAAGGTCACCACATTTCCGGCAAGGTCGCCATGAATCCGGCAGGGTCGCCACAAGTCCGGCTAGGTCGCCACATTGCCGGCAAGGTCGCCATAAATCCGGCAAGGTCGCCACAAATCCCACAAGGTCGCCATAAATCCGGCAAGGTCGCCACAAATCCGGCAAGGTCGCCACATTTCCGGCAAGGTCGCCATATTTCCGGCAAGGTCGCCACAAATCCGGCAAGGTCGCCATATTTCCGGCAAGGTCGCCATATTTCCGGCAAGGTCGCCACAAATCCGGCAAGGTCGCCACATTTCAGGCAAGGTCGCCGCATTTCCGGCAACGTCGCCAGAAATCCGGCAAGGTCGTCTCAAATCCGACAAGGTCGCCATAAATCCGGCAAGGTCGCCACATCTCCGGCAAGGACGCCATAAATCCGGCAAGGTCGCCACAAATCCGGCAATGTCGCCACATTTCCGGCAAGGTCGCCATATTTCCTGCAAGGTCGCCACAAATCCGGCAAGGTCGCCATATTTCCGGCAAGGTCGCCATAAATCCGGCAAGGTCGCCACAAATCCGGCAAGGTGGCGACAAATCCGGCAAGGTCGCCACATTTCAATCAATGTAGCCATAAATTCGGCAAGGTCGCAACATTCCGGCAAGGTCGCATAAATCCTGCATCCTCGCCACAAATCCGGCAAGGTCACCACATTTCCGGCAAGGTCGCCATGAATCCGGCAGGGTCGCCACAAGTCCGGCTAGGTCGCCACAATGCCGGCAAGGTCGCCATAAATCCGGCAAGGCCGCCACAAATCCCACAAGGTCGCCATAAATCCGGCAAGGTCGCCACAAATCCGGCAAGGTCACCACATTTGCGGCAAGGTCGCCATAAATTCTGCAAAGTCGCCACAAATACGGCAAGGTCGCCACATCCCCGGCAAGGTCGCCGTAAATCCGGCAAGGTCGCCACAAATCCATCAAGGTCGCCACATTTCAGGCAAGGTCGCCGCATTTCCGGCAACGTCGCCATAAATCCGGCAAGGTCGTCTCAAATCCGACAAGGTCGCCATAAATCCGGCAAGGTCGCCACATTTCCGGCAAGGACGCCATAAATCCGGCAAGGTCGCCACAAATCCGGCAATGTCGCCACATTTCCGGCAAGGTCGCCATATTTCCTGCAAGGTCGCCACAAATCCGGCAAGGTCGCCATATTTCCGGCAAGGTCGCCATAAATCCGGCAAGGTCGCCACAAATCCGGCAAGGTGGCGACAAATCCGGCAAGGTCGCCACATTTCAATCAATGTAGCCATAAATTCGGCAAGGTCGCAACATTCCGGCAAGGTCGCATAAATCCCGCATCCTCGCCACAAATCCGGCAAGGTCACCACATTTCCGGCAAGGTCGCCATGAATCCGGCAGGGTCGCCACAAGTCCGGCTAGGTCGCCACAATGCCGGCAAGGTCGCCATAAATCCGGCAAGGCCGCCACAAATCCCACAAGGTCGCCATAAATCCGACAAGGTCGCCACAAACCCGGCAAGGTCGCCACATTTAAGGCAAGGACGCCAAAAATCCGGCAAGGTCGCCACAAATCCGGCAATGTCGCCACATTTCCGGCAAGGTCGCCACAAATCCGGGAATGTCGCCATATTCCCGGCAAGGTCGCCATAAATCCGGTAAGATCGCCACAAATCCGGCAAGGTGGCGACAAATCCGGCAAGGTCGCCACATTTCAATCAAGGTATGCATAAATTCGGCAAGGTCGTCACAAATCCCGCAAGGTCGCAACATTCCGGCAAGGTCGCCATAAATCCGGCATCCTCGCCACAAATCCGGCAAGGTCACCACATTTCCGGCAAGGTCGCCATGAATCCGGCAGGGTCGCCACAAGTCCGGCTAGGTCGCCACATTGCCGGCAAGGTCGCCATAAATCCGGCAAGGTCGCCACAAATCCCACAAGGTCGCCATAAATCCGGCAAGGTCGCCACAAATCCGGCAAGGTCGCCACATTTCCGGCAAGGTCGCCACATTTCCGGCAAGGTCGCCACAAATCCGGCAAGGTCGCCATATTTCCGGCAAGGTCGCCATATTTCCGGCAAGGTCGCCACAAATCCGGCAAGGTCGCCACATTTCAGGCAAGGTCGCCGCATTTCCGGCAACGTCGCCAGAAATCCGGCAAGGTCGTCTCAAATCCGACAAGGTCGCCATAAATCCGGCAAGGTCGCCACATCTCCGGCAAGGACGCCATAAATCCGGCAAGGTCGCCACAAATCCGGCAATGTCGCCACATTTCCGGCAAGGTCGCCATATTTCCTGCAAGGTCGCCACAAATCCGGCAAGGTCGCCATATTTCCGGCAAGGTCGCCATAAATCCGGCAAGGTCGCCACAAATCCGGCAAGGTGGCGACAAATCCGGCAAGGTCGCCACATTTCAATCAATGTAGCCATAAATTCGGCAAGGTCGCAACATTCCGGCAAGGTCGCATAAATCCCGCATCCTCGCCACAAATCCGGCAAGGTCACCACATTTCCGGCAAGGTCGCCATGAATCCGGCAGGGTCGCCACAAGTCCGGCTAGGTCGCCACAATGCCGGCAAGGTCGCCATAAATCCGGCAAGGCCGCCACAAATCCCACAAGGTCGCCATAAATCCGGCAAGGTCGCCACAAATCCGGCAAGGTCACCACATTTGCGGCAAGGTCGCCATAAATTCTGCAAAGTCGCCACAAATACGGCAAGGTCGCCACATCCCCGGCAAGGTCGCCGTAAATCCGGCAAGGTCGCCACAAATCCATCAAGGTCGCCACATTTCAGGCAAGGTCGCCGCATTTCCGGCAACGTCGCCATAAATCCGGCAAGGTCGTCTCAAATCCGACAAGGTCGCCATAAATCCGGCAAGGTCGCCACATTTCCGGCAAGGACGCCATAAATCCGGCAAGGTCGCCACAAATCCGGCAAGGTCGCCACATTTCCGGCAATGTCGCCATATTTCCGGCAAGGTCGCCACAAATCCGGCAAGGTCGCCATATTTCCGGCACGGTCGCCATAAACCCGGCAAGGTCGCCACGAATCCGGCAAGGTAGCGACAAATCCGGCAAGGTCGCCACATTTCACTCAAGGTAGCCATAAATTCAGCAAGGTCGCCACAAATCCAGCAAGGTCCCAACATTCCGGCAAGGTCGCCATAAATCCGGCATCCTCGCCACAAATCCGGCAAGGTCACCACATTTCCGGCAAGGTCGCCATGAATCCGACAAGGTCGCCACAAGTCCGGCTAGGTCGCCACATTGCCGGCAAGGTCGCCATAAATACGGCAAGGTCGCCACAAATCCCACAAGGTCGCCATAAATCCGGCAAGGTCGCCACAAATCCGGCAAGGTCGCCACATTTCCGGCAAGGTCTCAACAAATCAGGCAAGGTCGCCGCAAATCCGACAAGGTCGCCATATTTCCGGCAATGTCGCCATAAATCCCGCAAGGTCCCACAAATCTGGCAACGTCGCCATATTTCCGGCAAGGTCGCATGAATCCGCCAAGGTCGCCCAAATCCGGCAAGGTAGCCATATTTTCGGCAAGGTCGCCATAAATCCGGCAAGTTCGCCACAAATCCGGCAAGGTCGCCATATTTCCGGCAAGGTCGCCACAAATCCGGCAAGGTCGACATATTTCCGGCAAGGTCGCCATAAATCCGGCATGGTGGCCACAAATCAGGGAAGGTCGCCATATTTCCGTCAAGGTCGCCATACATCCGGCAAGTTCGCCATATTTCCGGCACGATCGCCATAAATCCGGCAAGGTCGCCACAAATCCGGCAAGGTCGTCATATTTCCGGCACGGTCGCCATAAATGCGGCAAGGTCGCCACAAAACCGGCAAGGTCGCCATATTTCCGGCAAGGTCGCAATAAACCCCGCAAGGACGCCACAAATCCGGCAAGGTCGCCATATTTCCGGCAAGGTCGCCATAAATCCGGCAAGGTCGCCATAAATCCGGCAAGGTCGCCACAAATCCGGCAATGCCGCCACAAATGCGGCAAGGTCGCCATATTTCCGGCAAGGTCGCCATAAATCAGGCAAGGTCGCCACTAATGCGGCAAGGTACACATATTTCCGGCAAGGTCGCCATAAATCCGGCAAGGTCGCCATAAATCCGGCAAGGTCGCCACAAATCAGGCACGGTCGCCAAAAATCCGGCAAACGCCTATTTCCGGCAAGTTCGCCATGAATCCGGCAAGGCCGCCACAAATCCGGCAAGGTCGCCATAAATCCCGCAAGGTCGCCACAAACCCGGCAAGGTCGCCATATTTCCGTCAAGGTCGCCATAAATCCAGCAAGATCGCCACAAATCCGGCAAGGTCGCCATATTTCCGGCAGGGTTCGCCACAAATCCGGCAAGGTCGCCATATTTCCGACAACCGCCATAATTCCGGCAAGGTCGCCACAAATCCGGCAAAGTCGCCATATTCCCGTCATGGTCGCCAGAATTCCGGCAACGTGGCAACAAATCAGGGAAGGTTGCCATATTCCCGGCAATGTCGCCATATATCCGGCAAGGTGGCCTCATATCCGGCTAGATCGCCATATTTCCGGCGAGGTCGACGTAATTCCGGCAAGGTGGCCTCAAATCCGCCAAGGTCGCCATAAATCCGGCAAGGTCGCCGCAAATCCGGCAAGGTCGCTTTAAATAAGGCGCGGTCGCCATATTTCCGGCAAGGTCGCCACAAATCCTACAAGGTCGCCATAAATCCGGAGAGGTCGCCATATTTCCGGCAAGGTCGCCATAATTCGGCAAGGTCGCCACAAATCAGGCAAGTTCGCCACAAATCCGGCAGTCGCCTATTTCCGGCAAGTTCGCCATGAATCCGGCAAGGCCGCCACAAATCCGGCAAGGACGCCATAAATCCCGCAAGGTCGCCACAAACCCGGCAAGTTCGCTATATTTCCGTCAAAGTCGCCATAAATCCAGCAAGGTGGCCACAAATCAGGAAAGGTCGCCATATTTCCGGCAATGTCGCCATAAATCCGGCAAGGTGGCCTCAAATCCGGCTAGGTCCCCATATTTCCGGCGATGTCGCTATAATCCGGCAAGGTGGCCTCAAATCCGGCAAGATCGCCACTTTCCCGGCAAGGTCGCCATAAATCCGGCAAGGTCGCCACAAATCCGGCAATGTCGCCACAAATGCGGCAAGGTCGCCATATTTCCGGCAAGGTCGCCGTAAATCAGGCAAGGTCGCCACAAATACGGCAAGGTCCACATATTTCCGGCAAAGTCGCAATAAATCCGGCAAGGTAGCCACAAATGCGGCAAGGTCGACATATTTCCGGCAAGGTCGCAATAAATCCGGCAAGGTCGGCACAAATGCGGCAAGGTCGGCATATTTCCGGCAAGGTCTCCATAAATCCAGCAAGGTCGTCACAAATGCGACAAGGCCGCCATATTTTGGGCAAGGTCGCCATAAATCCGGCAAGGTCTCCACAAATGCGGCAAGGTCGCCATATTTCCGGCAAGGTCGCTATAAATCCAGCAAGGTCGCCATAAATCCGGCAAG
>JAXLNO010003280.1:49393-179714 GCA_038087875.1 Malacoraja senta
CATATTGGGGGGGGGGATGTGGTCCCATCCCCTCCCCCTCCCCACTATATCCCATCTCCCCCCACCCCTCACCCCACCCTCCACACTCTCCCCCTCCCTCCCCTTAACCCCATCACCCTCCTCCCCTCCCTCCCCCATCCTTCCCACCCCTCCCCCTCAACTCTCTCTCCATCCCCATCCCTCTCTCCACTCCCCCATCCCCCTCCCCTCCCCCTCTTCTTCTCCCTCCCTCCCCCTCCTCCTCCCACCCCATCCCTCTCTCCCCCACCCCCTTCCCTCCCCACCCCCTTCCCCCTCACCACTCCTCCCCCTCCATCCACACTCTTCCTCCCCTCTACCCCTACCCCATCTCCCTCCTCGCCTCCCTCCACCCTCCCCCACACATCTCTCCCCCTCCCCTCGCCTACCCCATCCCTCGCCTCCCCAACCCTCTCTCCTCACCTCCACCCCCCTCTACTCACCCCTCTCCCATCCTTCCCCCTCCCAGCCCCATCACTCTCTCCTCCATCGTCCTTCCATATCTACCCCACCCCCTTCCCTATCGCCCCCCGTCCCCTTCCCCCTACCCCGCTGTCCCTCTTCCCACCACTCCCCTGCCCCTCTCCCCCTCCCTCTCACCCACTTCCACCACTCCCCCTACACCTCTCCCCTCCCTCCCCATTCTTCCACTTATCTCCCAAACCCATCCCCATCTCCGTCCCCCACCCCCCTGCCCTCTCCCCCCTCTCCCTCCCCACTCTTGCCCCTCTCGCCCCCCTACCCCCTCCTCCTGCCTCCACACTCCTCCCCATCTCTCTCCCCCACCCTCTCTCTCCCCCTCCCTTCCCTCTCCCTCCACACTCTTCCCCCTCCCTCCCATACCCCCACCCTATTCCTCTCTCCCCCATCCCTCTTCCCTCTCCCCATCCCCCTACCCCATCTCCCTCCTCTCCACCTTCACACCTCTCCCCTCCCCATCTCTCTCTCTCCCCTCCCCCACCCTCTCTCCTCCCCTCTCCATCTCCCTCTCCCTCTCCTGCCCTCCTCCTCCCACCCCATCCCTCACTCCCCCACCCCTCCCACCCCACTCTGCCCCCTCCCTCCACACTCATCTCCCTCTCTCCCCTACCCCATCTCCCTCCACCCCTCCCCCACCACTCTTCACCCCCATCTCCACCCCAGCGCCTTCCCCTCTCTTGCACCACTCCTTGCTACCCCTCTCCCCCTCTCTTCGTATCTCCCTCCCCCTCCCTCTCTCCCCCTCTCTTCCACCTACTCCTCACTCCCCTTCCCCTCACCCCCTTCCCCTCTCCACCTTCCTGCCCTCCCCGCTCGAGGATAATCTTTGTTTATAATCTACAACTCCCGCCTCGTGACGTCCCACCTCCGTCATTAACGCGGCCAGCACGTGATGCGACGCGCCGACATCTTGTCGATGCGGCCATGACGACGGTCGAGGACGGAGCGCGCGCGGGAAAGTGCAGGTGACGGTGAAGGGGAAGGGGAAGGGGAAGCGGGTTTTTGCTCCATGTCCGTCCCGTCTGTCTGTCTGTGTCCGGGGCTCGAACCGGGCGAGAACCAACTTGTTTACAAATAACATTTGAGGTCATGAAGGACGATCCTGCGTTTGGAAAACGGCGACGTCGGAGTAAAAAGCCTCGTCTCCTGAGGCCCCGGGCGGGCGGGCGCTGCCTCCCTCCCTCCCTCCCCCTGTAGCCCCACCCACCTCGTGTAGCCCCGCCCACCCGGGCCCTCCCTCCCTCCCACTGTAGCCCCGCCCACCCCGTGTAGCCCCACCCACCCCGGGCACTGCCTCCCTCCCCCGGCCTCCAGTTCCCGGGCGCAGCCTACCTCCCTCATTCACTGGGCTGTGTTATGTGAAACGCTGCTTGACGAGTTTTAATCTAGAACTCGTGAAGCATTTAGCATGAAGAGGGGGGGGGGGCGGGGAGGGGCGGTGTCGCTACGGGAGAGTTGCTGCCGCCGGACAGACAGACAGCGACCGCCACAGATGCGGGTTCGATCCTGGCTACAGGCGCCGGATGCACGGCCTTGGCTCCTTCCTTCCCCTCCCCCAATGGCCTCGGTGGGTTTTCTCCGGGTTCTCCGGTTTACTCCCACACCCCAAAGTCTTCAGGAGCAGAATTCCGCATGGAGGATAAGTGTACACATCTCTTTGCCGTGTACAAAAGATGGTGGTAATAGTGAGGTGAGACTTCTACTGCTGAATCACTATCGCTGAATTAAAATATGTAGTCATTCCAGATTATTTCATCCTCCTGCAGTCTGTACAGTAATATCAATTGACTAATTGTGCTACGGATTCCTGCCCCTCCTATAGTTTGTACAACTCCTGATCGAAGAGGAGGATTTACCAGGAGCCCTGCTGCGGTTATGTTGCATAAGTAGGTTCTGCCATGTGATTATGTATCCTATATAAATTGCATAATTAAAAATCTGGTTATACATGGTTTAAAATTAATTTGCACAAGTTGTCTTTGGAAGCGAATCAGATGGTCGACGCACTTTTACACACTTTTTTCCTACGTTACTGATTTGAATGTTGCCAAATCGACCTCAAAGTTGCTGTTGTTAAGCTAATGTTGACTGACTAAAAGAAAGGAACAGAACAAAGAACATTATGGCCCCATGGCCCACAATGTCTGTGCCAAACATGATGCCAATATAAACTAATCTCGTCCGCCTGCACGTGATCCATACACCTCCATTCCCTGCATATCCAGGTGCCAATCGAAGGATATAGAAGAATGCCATAGAACTGGCAAAAAACTCATAAATAACTAATTGTCGAGTTCAGCATCTTAAATTGTTTTACTCACTCGCCTAACCAGCAGGGAGCGAATCAATGTACTGCATTTCAGTTGATTAGACTTGCAATTGATTCTTCCTGCAGCACCAAGTGATAATTACAGTTCCATTACAGCCGCAGGAGTCTCAATTTCACTGCCTGCTAAGTTGGGCAGCAGTTTTGAGTGACGCTAAATATCTAGGCTTTGGATTCATTCAGAGGGTCCTCGAATGAAATTCAACTGCTGCAGCTCTACTTCGACGCACATTGTTTGTAAAATCTTCACCCTCTCCTCTGGTTATCTCCTCTTGACACTCTCAGTCCTGGTGCGGGGTCTCGACAAGAGACATAGATTATTCCTTAGCTTCCACAGTACTTGGAAGTACCAGCTGAGTTTCTCCAGTAATGTGTTTGTTGCAGTATTATAATGCTATTGTTTATGATTTCAGAAATTCTTTTCTCTCCACAATCAAGTATGGACAGATTGCCTCTTTAAAGAACATTGGCAGGAAATTCGACACTTGTGCCCTGATGTCCAAGGTGTAAAGGGTTGATAACGAGGCGTCGTTACTTTACTATCTTTATTCATACTGGATCATTACACATTGCACTAGCTGTACGTGGTCTGTCACAGGAACTAGAGAGCGATCTGTGGGTGTGGAGGTTGTAGATATACTTGCGATATGGGGAGTGGTTAGTAGGTATGAGGTCACTATGTTAAAGGCACATGCATATCTCATCTACATCCTTCCTCTCCGAAACGACAGGCAAATACAATGGTGACATGGCGACCACGGCTCATGCGCTAGGATAGCTAAGCAACATCGCCATAGCGGTCAGGCGGTTTGACATGACGTCCCGCCCGGGTTCGCGTCTCGCCATCCACCCTTCCTGCAGGAGGAAGAGGCACCGGCGGGGAAAGACGAACCTGAAAGGGAGAAACGGGAGGAAACGGAAGAGACCGCGGCACCGAACCCGGAGGGGATGCGGGGTCGGGACCGGGACGAGCGCGGGCAGGCGAGCGAGGACTAGTCGGAGTGGGATGGAACGGAAGGGGCGGAGGAGGAGCAGAGCAATGCAAGTCAGGAATGACGGGCAGAGCAACGCCCGGACGCGAAACAGGCAGCGGGGGAGCAAAGGGATCCGCAGCAGGAGGACGCGGCTCGTTGACGAGCCGAAGGTGCTGGCGGGACCGTCGGTAAATGGCCCCAGCGTGGTCGACGAGATAGGACCTGGGCGACCCCGCAGAGCCGACGACAGTACCGAGCTTGGAGTGACCGGGAGTGGTCTGCATACGGACTACTTGACCGGGGAAGAGGCGCGGCAGCGGGTGGCAGGACCTGTCATGGGAACGCTTTTGGACGTCGTGCCTGAAGGCAATGCGTTTCTGAACCGCCGCAGGTGGGAGGATGGAGGGTATGAGGGAGCGCTGGGCCTCAGGGAGCGGGAGTCTGGTAGCGCGAGACATGAGCCGCTGAGCAGGTGAACCCATGGCAGAGTCGCGGGAAATGTTCCGAAGGTTGAGGAGGGCCAGATGGAAGTCGGAGTTAATGCCACCACACTGTTCCAACAGGTGCTTAGCACTGCGGACCGCGCGCTCGGCCAAACCGTTGCTTTGCGGGTACTCCGGGCTGCTGGTGAAATGGCGAAAGTTCCATCTGGAAGCGAACGCTTTAAACTCGGAGCTCGTGAACTGGCTGCCATTGTCCGACTGCAAGCTTGCCGGGGGGCCAAAAGTGCTAAATTGAGGGTACAACCTGTCGATGACGGCCGAAGAGGTCACGGAATGCAGCCGGTCGACCACAAACCAGCTGGAGTAGGAGTCAACGAGTACCAGGAAATGTTTGCCCCGCCACTCGAAAATGTCTGTGGCGAGCGCCATCCAGGGCAGTCCGGGCGCGGGCTGCTGTAGAAGCGGCTGACGCTGCTGATGGGGGGCGCGGCTGTTGAAGGTGGAACACGAGGAGACCCTCTCCCGGATGTACATGGCCATATCCGGCCAATAGAACTGGCTCCTGGCGAGAGACACAGTGGCTTCGGACCCAGGGTGACCGCGGTGTGCGACTTGAAAATATTGGTCGTGCAGCGCCGCGGGCACGACCACTTTGTGACCCTTCACCACCACGCCGTCGTGCAGTACGAGCTCGTCCCGAATCAGGAAGTAGGGCACGGCCCCAGCCGGCAGTGCCGAGCGACGGTCAGGCCAGCCCTGCCGGATGACGGCAGACAGCTGTTGCAGGGCAGGGTCATTGGTAGTGTGTTCAACCAGGGACTTCAGCTGCGGCGACGGGACGAAGTTCAATCGTAGCACCAATAACTCAGACATTTCGTATTGGTGGCGAGCAGTGGACGTCAGCGGGGCGCGAGACAACGTGTCGGCCACGAACATGTCCTTGCCCTTACGATAAACCACCGTGAACGTGAAACGCTGGAGCTGCAGCAGCATGCGCTGCAGACGTGATGAGGCCACATGGATCGATTTGTTGAGGATGGTGACAAGTGGCTGATGGTCAGTTTCAACGGTGAAAGTGTTGCCCACGATGTAGTCCCGGAATTTGGAGCAGGCAAACACCACGGCCAGTAGCTCCTTCTCAATCTGCGCGTAGTGCTGTTCGGTGGCGGTCATGGTGCGGGACGCGAAGGAGACAGGCAGCTGCAGGCCGTCATGGACCTGGAGGCAGGCGGCGCCGAGTCCGAATTGAGAGGCGTCGCAGGTGAGGACAATGGGACGCTGCAGGTCAAAGAACTTGAGCGTGGGTGTGCTGATCAGCTTAGACTTAAGAATGTCAAATGCCTTCTGATGATTGGGTAACCAAAGCCAGGACGTGTCCTTTTTGATCAGATCCCTCAGGGGAGCGCTGATCTCGCTGAGGTCGGGGATGAACTTCCCCAGGTAGTTTACCAAGCCGAGGAAGCGTTGCAGGCCTGCCACGTTGGTAGGAGGGGGCATCCCTGAGATGGCAGCCGTTTTCTGCGGGTCTGGCTTTAGCCCCTCAGCGGTGAATACATGTCCAACATAGGTGACCTCCGAGACGCGGAATCGGCACTTCTTGGGGTTCAGTTTCAAGTTGATTTGCCGGGCCCGGTCCAGGACCAGGCGGAGGTTGACATCGTGTTCGGCAACGTCCTTACCGTAAACGAGGATGTCGTCAACAATTATGGCGCAAGGCAGATCTGAAAACAACTGCTCCATGGTTCGCTGAAATACCTCGCTGGCAGAGGTGATTCCGAATGGCATTCGGAGGAACCGAAACCTTCCGTAGGGGGTGGCGAAAGTTGTCAAAATGGACGACCGCTCGTCCAGTGGTATCTGCCAGAAGGAGCTTTTGGCATCGAGGACAGAAAAAACCGTTGCTGGACCAACCTGTCTTCCACCGTTCTCATAGGGTAGTGAGGGCGTCGAATGGCCAGGTTGAGGTCTCTGGGGTTGATGCAGATGCGTATCTCGCTCATGTCCTTTTTAGCAGCAACAACCATGGAAGAGACCCAGCTGGTGGGCTCGACGACCGCGTTTAGGACGCCCATTTGTACCATACTGTGTAGGGTCGCCTCCACTTTGTCCCTCATGGCGAAGGAGACACGGTGAGGAGCATGGACCACAGGAACGATCTTATGGTCCACTACAATCTTGTAGCTGCAGGGTAGTTTGCCTAGCTTATCATCAAAGCGGTCGGGATAATCGGCCAGCGGGTCCATAAGAGCCTGCACCTGGTGGATGTCCCGGTGGAAAGACACCAGTCCCATTTCCTGGCATGCCTGGATCCCCAGCAGGGGAATGCATTTTCGATTGAGGAGATAGAAGGTGAGGGGCCGAGTGGTCTCTAGTATCTTACAGTGTAGTGTGGCCTTGCCCACAGGAATAAGGATCTCCCCACCGTAGGCATGCAAGGTTGAGCTCTGAGAAAATATCTGCTCATTAGTTCTTATCTGGTTGAAAAGGGATGTTGATATTACGTTGGTCACCGCCCCCGTGTCAATTTTAGCAGTGAAGATCGAGTTGTTCACAGTGACCTGCACAGAAGGATCCGTTATCATAGCAGGTGCGTCCAACACGGTAAACAAGTTGGTCTCCCCCTGAGAGGAGTCAGATGTAGAAACAGAATGTTCATCGGAATAGCACTGGGAGCTGAGCTGATTATCAGCTTGTAGAAGGTTGTTTAAATTTCGCCTTCGAGCAGCGACAGGCTTCCCACGGGAACGACAAGCTGCAGCAAAATGGTTCAACTTATTGCAGACATTGCAAGTCTTACCTAAAGCAGGGCACACATTGAACTGATGAGTTGTGAAGTTGCAATTAGAGCACCTTTGCTGGGTACCTCCCCTTGTAGCAGCACCGAACCCCGGGGCGCGTCCCCCTCGAGCAGCGAGCGACCCTGGTGGTCGCGACTGGGGTGTGTTCATGAGATGACTAGGAGTGCTGGCAAAGTTGATCGCCTGCTCAGCCGGCGGCGCCGCCGAGGAAACAGCGTCAGCTAAGCGAGTAGCGTGCATGGCATCCGCCAAGGTCAGATCCGGCTTGCGCAGAAGTTCGGCCCTGAGCTTCTCATCACGGAGACCGTAAACCAGTAGGTCCCTGATCACATTATCGGGGGTCCACGTGTCGAGGCGGCAGCGCCTGCCCAGGCGCCGCAGCGCAATGACATAGTTCTCAGCAGATTCCCCAGGGAGCTGACGCCGCGCGAACAGTTTAAAACGTTCTAAGATGCAATTAGTCGGAATGTCACAAATAGCGTCAAACTTAGCCACCAGACATACCGGGTCCCGAGCTGTTTCTCCAGCAGCGTAGACGAAGAAGTCAGAGCGAGTCAGGGCCTCGGGACCAGCCAAGTTGAGAAGCAGGGAGGCTTTGAGAGCGGGGGTGGCGCCAGGATGAGCAATCGTGAAATAGTGTTCAAAGTCACGTTTGAATATGTCCCATCGAAGGGCGATGTCTAAATCAAAAACGAGCACATCGGGCTTACGGGCAGAAGAGGCCATGACAAGAAACAGGGCGGGGGAAACAAAAAACTGGGACAAAATTAAATGATAAACCGATAAACAGGAGGCGCAAGGTAAGTTATTTGACACCATGTAAAGGGTTGATAACGAGGCGTCGTTACTTTACTATCTTTATTCATACTGGATCATTACACATTGCACTAGCTGTACGTGGTCTGTCACAGGAACTAGAGAGCGATCTGTGGGTGTGGAGGTTGTAGATATACTTGCGATATGGGGAGTGGTTAGTAGGTATGAGGTCACTATGTTAAAGGCACATGCATATCTCATCTACACAAGGTAAAATAGGGAAAGGCTTGTTATTGGAATTAGCTTTTATTTCAATGTATTACAGGAGTACAATTTACTGTGCCGTTGTGTTGGCTACTGCACTGGAGCTATCACTTCACATTCACTTTGCCCCTAATCGTTTAACCTCCCCACCGTCTTTCAAATGAAAGAAAAACATTATGGACATTCCCCAAACAATAGGAGAGATTAGACAGCAGATGGTGTAATGTCGATGATAATGAAGGGATGTTGCTCATTTAGTGGAGATTACAGACTTTGTTTGTCTGAAAGTCTTTGCTTGTTTTGGTCATTGTTCAATTTCTTGATCACTTTTAACAGAAATGTTCAACAACCAGCTTTTAATATTCATAAATTTGGAGACAAATGGCTTAATTTAGCAATAATTTGCGAATCCTGTCCTCTCCAAAATAAAGGTTGCATAGCACTAGTGTAAGGAAATTGCCTCTAAATTACCTACTTGTTATCTCATTGATAGCTTTGTAAAAGTTGTTTTACTCTCACTAAGTGGAAAAGTATATTATGTCTATTCTGTTGACCACAAACCTTCCCTCAATGTTTTCATCTTTTCCTGAAGTAAAATTTCACATTTTTCTACCAATAATTAATCGTTTTTATAACTCTCCTAGTGTATCCATATTTTTTTTAAACAACACTGCGTTTTTGAAATTTTGGTTTTGTCCCTCTATAAATATGTTCGGTTTGTTTTTGCTCCACTTCAATCCACTTCATGATTATTAATCCACTTCATGAAGTTTGTATATTTGTAAGTCCAAGTTCATTTTTTTCCTTCAGATTCTTAGATAGCTAGCCTAGAATTTTGCCACATCAGAAAAACAAGTGTTGCAAAGTTGAAAATTGTATTAATGTGACATCATGTAATTTTACACACATTTTCTGGGGCATTATTTTAGTGAGTGATTTGTTAACCTAACATCCAGCTCAGCAAAATAATGGCAACGCCCAAATTCATCTCCAGGGTGATTTTCAATGACGTTGGTCTAAATAACAACTGCCATTGATCACGGAGAAGAACCAGCTTTTATTAATCAAGTTGAAACTGAATATCGTTAAACAGCAAGTCTATGTTCTTGTAGTCTGATTGTTGCATGCTGTAAGCATGTTTATAGAACAGTACAGCACAAGAACAGACCATTTGGGCCACAATGTCTGTGTTGAACATGATGCCAAGACCATCTCTTGCTCACCTGTTTATTTAATCCATATCACTACAATCCTTGCACATTCATGTGCCTATCAAAAAGCCTCTTAAATGCCACTATCGTATCTATCTCATCCCCAACCTTGGCAGCGCATTTTAGGCACTCAACACCCTCTGTGTAAAAAAATAAAATAAATTAGATCTATAAAGATTGTCCTCCACATCGCATTCGAACTTTGCAGGCCACACCTTAAAGCCAGGCCCTCTAGTATTTGATTTTTCCATTCTGCTGATTAAAAAGATTCTGACTGTATCTGATCTATGCCACTCATTTTATATACTTCTATCAGGTCTCGGTGAAACCTCTGACATTCCAGAGAAAACAATCTTAATTCTGACTAACCTCTCCCTGTAGCTAATACCCCCCTAACCCAGACAAACTTAACAATTCCAGACATTTGCAATCACAAATATCTCACAGTGCCTCTGGATCTTACACTCCTAATCATGGTTGTCAAGAAGATAGTCCTCAAGACAACATAGGTTAGTATTTATTTCTGGAGAGGCGGAATTAAAATTTCAAAGTTACTGAGTTCTGATTCTGCTTCACATGTGGAAATATGTATGATTTTACATGGAAGCATTGGAGTGGATACAAACATGATCAACACGTGTGGTACCAAAATTGGGAATTACTACTCATCTTTTGAACAATGAGTTAATTTGGCTGGGAACAACAGGAACTTAACAATATACTTGGATTCTCCATTTCACCCACTACCAACCCTTACAGACAACCATGGCTTATTCCAGACCCAACCATATGTCACTTTAACCACTTCTTTGCTGTGGAGAGCCAGGAGAGGGCTGAGGCCATTCAGGTTCCCAGTGTAGTAGTGGAGAGGGCAGCGACTCGTGCTAAGTTCCTTACACAGCAGTGCCATCACTAACTTAAATGAACAATAAAGCAATGATGATCTATTTTAGCATAATTCCACTCCGTTATTCCATTCCTGGAAACATCCTGAGCAGTAAATAAGATGCTGCGTAGCATCAATCCTTTTACTTGGGTCCTTTCACTTTGTTTGATTCTGTGTGGCACTTTAATGAAGGCCTTCGATACATCTCTGGTTCTGATGTATCTTTTGCAGGTTAAGAGTTGTGTAGACGAGGCGGCCATTTCACAAAACATTTTCGCTTGTTTCGCCAAGGCCTGCATCTGTTTTTTGTGTCCCCCTGTTCTCTTTTCTCTCCCCCACCCCCCAGTTGAACTCTCATTTCTCCCACCATCCTCCTCTTCTTTAACCCTCTCCATCCTATCTATATAGAAACATAGAAAATATGTGCATGATTAGGCCATTCAGCCCTTGCAGCCAGAACCACCATTCAATATTATCATGGCTGATCATCCAGAATCGTAACCTTGTTCCTGCTTTTTCCCCATATAATAACCATATAACCATATAACCATATAACAATTACAGCACGGAAACAGGCCATCTCGACCCTTCTCGTTCGTGCGGAACACGTATTCTCCCCTAGTCCCATATACCTGCGCTCAGACCATAACCCTCCATTCCTTTCCCGTCCATATAACTATCCAATTTATTTTTAACTGATAAAAACGAACCTTCCTCCACCACCTTCACTGGAAGCTCATTCCACACAGCCACCACTCTCTGAGTAAAGAAGTTCCCCCTCATGTTACCCCTAAACCTGTCCCTTAATTCTCAAGTCATGTCCCCTTGTTTGAATCTTCCCTACTCTCAGTGGGAAAAGCTTATCCACGTCAACTCTGTCTATCCCTCTCATCATTTTAAAGCCCTCTATCAAGTCCCCCCTGCGCTCCAAAGAATAAAGCCCTAACTTGTTCTACCTTTCTCTGTAACTTAGTTGCTGAAACCCAGGCAACATTCTAGTAAATCTCCTCTGTACTCTCTCTATTTTGTTGACATCCTTCCTATAATTAGGCGACCAAAATTGTACACCATACTCCAGAATTGGCCTCACCAATGCCTTGTACAATTTTAACATTACATCCCAACTTCTATACTCAATGCTCTGATTTATAAAAGCCAGCACACCAAAAGCTTTCTTTACCACCCTATCTACATGAGATTCCACTTTCAGGGAACTGTGCACAGTTATTCCAAGATCCCTCTGTTCACCTGCATTCTTCAATTCCCTACCATTTACCATGTACGTCCTATTTTGATTTGTCCTGCCAAGATGTAGCACCTCACACTTATCAGCATTAAACTCCATCTGCCATCTTTCAGCCCACTCTTCCAACCGGCATAAATCTCTCTGTAGACTTTGAAAATCAACTTCATTATCCACAGCCCCACCTATCTTAGTGTCATCCGCATACTTACTAATCCAATTTACCACACCATCATCCAGATCATTGATGTACATGACAAACAACAGTGGAACCAACACAGATCCCTGTGGCACCCCACTAGTCACTGGCCTCCAACCTGACAAACAACCATCCACCATTACTCTCAGCCACTGTTGAATCCATCTTGCTACTCCACCATTAATACCCAACCATTGAAGCTTCTTAACCAACCTTCCGTGAGGAACCTTGACAAAGGCCTTACTGAAGTCCATATATACAACATCCACGGCTTTACCTTCATCAATTTCCCGAGTAACCTCTTCAAAAAATTCAAGAAGATTAGTCAAACATGACCTTGCAGGCACAAATCCATGTTGACTGTTCCTAATCAGCCCCTGTTTATCCAGATGCTTATATATATTATCTCTAAGTATCCTTTCCATTAATTTGCCCACCACTGACGTCAAACTAACAGGTCTATAATTGCTAGGTTTACTCTTAGACCCCTTTTTAAACAATGGAACAACATGCGCAGTACGCCAATTCTCCGGCACTATTGCCGTTTCCAATGACATTTGAAATATTTCTGTCATAGCCCCTGCTATTTCTACACTAACTTCCCTCAATGTCCTAGGGAATATCCTGTGCGGACCTGGAGACTTATCCACTTTTATATTTCTCAAAAGTGTCAGTACTTCCTCTTCTTTGAATCTCATAGTTTCCATAGCTACTCTACTTGTTTGCCTTACCTCACATAATTCAATATCCTTCTCCTTGGTGAATACCGAAGAAAATAAATAGTTCAATATCTCCCCCATCTCTTTTGGCTCTGCAGATAGCTGTCCACTCTGACTCTCTAATGGACCAATTTTATCCCTCGTTATCCTTTAGCTATTAATATAGCTGTAGAAACCCTTTGGATTTACTTTCACCTTACTTGCCAAAGCAACCTCATATCTTCTTTTAGATTTTCTAATTTCTTTCTTAAGACACTTTTTACATTTTTAATACTCCTCAAGCACCTCATTTACTCCATGTTGCCTATAATTATTGTAGAGCTCTCTCTTTTTCCGAACTAAGTGTCCAATTTCCCTTGAAAACCATGGCTCTTTCCAATTTTTACTATTTCCTTTCAACCGAACAGGGACATAAAGATTCTGTACTCTTAAAATTTCACCTTTAAATGTCTCTTGATTCCATTAGCCTTAAGTGCTATATCTAACTCTTTCTTGAATACATCCAGTGATTTGCCCTACACTGCAACCTGTGGCGGAGAATTCCACAGATTCACAACTCTCTGGGTGAATTTTTTTTTCCTCATCTCAGTCCTAAATGGCCTACCCCTTATCCTCCCCCAACATGTGAAACATTTTTTCCTGTATCTAGCTTGTCCAATCCCTTAAACATGTTATGTTTCTATAAGATCCCATCTTATGCTTCGAAATTCCAGTGAATATAAGCCCAGTCTAAATTCCAGTGAATATAAGCCCATTATCTCGCTCCTGCATTGTATTTCATTCCTTTTCTCTCATTATCTGACAGCCTTGTCTCTTTTTTATTTCCGATGTTTATCCGCCGATCTGCCAATAAAACCTACTCACCTGTCTCCACATATAACTTGCAAGGCTTTGACTCCTCTCACTTTTTCAGCTTTCTTGCCTTCCCTACTACAACCAAAAAAAATCACCTATGCATTCCCTTCAGTGATGTAGCCTGACCTGCTGAGTTATACCAGCACTGTATCAGGGCTTTTTCCCCCTGTTGCCAACCGGGCAACCTAGGCAGCTTTTTAGGTTGCCAAATGACAGTTTAGGTGGTCATTTAAGACGGCTTGCATGGTGCGTGCGGTAATGTGCTCGGACGAAGTCCGCAGTTACCAGTCGGAATTATGCTCAATGAAGCATTCACATATTTGTGCTTCAAATAAAGTCACAAACTAAACATATTCACCAATCATGTTATATACCACAATGACATGCAGCAAAATTATAATACAGCATCTCAACTCTTTTTACACGTTGCAATGAATGCAATTTATATTATTCCTTTCCACTTCCAAACAAAAATGTAGTTGGATTATTCAGCGTATGATCAACCTGTGTCAATAAATCTTGGACCATGGTAACATATATGCTTATCCATGCACACTACAGATTGATGCAAGCATGTTTTCTGTGAAGGACCGGCAATTATGACATGGCCATAGCATGGGTCATTATTGGTACATAAACACTCTTGCTTCCCACATAATTTATCCACAACAAAATATACAGGTAGCAAGGAAATTTCTAAAGGCATTTTATGATAATAGCTGTTAAAACCGACGATACCCATCTGAAAGGTTAAACATTACACTAACTGACAAGAACTGTCTGTAGAAATCTCTGCCTCAGAGGGCGGTGGAGGCCGGATCTCTGGTTACTTTCAAGAGAGCTAGATATGGCTCTTAAAGATAGCGTAGTCAGGGGATATGGGGAGAAGGCAGGAATGGGGTACTGATTGGGGATGATCAGCCATGATCACATTCGGCTCGAAGGGCCGAATGGCCTACTCCTGCAAATATTGTCTATTGTCTATAAGAGATGGCCAAATGACATAATCAGATAACCATATGACCATTACAGCACGGAAACAGGCAATCTAGGCCCTTCAAGTCCGTGCCGAACACTTTTTTTATTTTATTTTAATAATTTTTTTTTTTTAATACTACCCCTAGTCCCATCTACCTGCCCTCAGACCATAACCCTCCATTCCTTTTCCGTCCATATACCCATCCAATCTATTTTTAAAGGATAAAATCGAACCTGCCTCCATCACTTCCACTGGAAGCTCATTCCACACAGCTACCACTCTCTGAGTAAAGAAGTTCCCCCTAATATTACCCCTAAAGGTCTGTCCCTTAATTCTCAAGTCATGTCCCCTTGTTTGAATCTTCCCTACTCTCAATGGGAAAAGCTTATCCACGTCAACTCTCTAACCCGCTCATAATTTTAAAGACCTCTATCAAGTCCCCTCTTAACCTTCTGCGCTCCAAAGACTTGTTCAACGTTTCTCTGTAACTTAGTTGCTGAAACCCAGGCAACATTGTAGTAAATCTCCTCTGTACTCTCTCTATTTTGTTGACACCCTTCCTATAATTAGGCGACCAAAATTGTACTCCATACTCCAGAATTGGCCTCACCAATGCCTTGTACAATTTTAACATTACATCCCAACTTCTATATTCAATGCTCTCTATCTACATGAGATTCCACCTTCAGGGAACTATGCACAGTTAATCCTAGGTCCCTCTGTTCAACTTCATTCCTCAATTCGCTTTTGCCATTCACCTTTGCCATTTCACAGTTCCACCCAAATACCCACCCTAGAGGAGCTCTCTAATCTATCCTGCCAAAGCACTGCTGTAATATCTTCCTTGACAAGCAATGCAACACCCCCACCTCTTGCCCCTCTAATCCTATCACCCCTGAAGCAACGAAATCCTGGAATATTTAGTTTCCAATCATAGCCCTCCTGCAACCATGTTTCACTGATCGGCACAACAACATACTTCCAGGCGTCAATCCAGACTCTAAGCTCATCCACCTTTCTTACAATGCTCCTAGCATTAAAATATACACATTTAAGAAACCCACCACCACTTATTCTCTGTTTATTGTCTTTTTCTTCTTTCTCCCCTACATTTTGGGTCCGAGTGCTTCCCTTCTCTGCCTCCTGCCTCCCACATGTTCTACTAGTTTTCTCTATTTGAGCGCCTCCCCCCAACCGTTCTAGTTTAAAGTCTCCCCAGTAGCCTTTGCAAATCTCCCCGCCAGGATATTTGTCCCCCTCGGGTTCAAGTGCAACCCGTCCTTTCTGTACAGGTCACACCTTCCACAAAACAGGTCCCAATGATACAGAAATTTGAATCCCTGCCCGCTGCACCAGTTCCTCAGCCACGCATTTATCCTCCACCTCATTCCATTCCTACTCTCACTGTCGCGTGGCACAGGTAGGAATCCTGAGATTGTTACCTTTGGGGTCCTTCTCCTTAACTCTCCTCCCAACTCCCTAAGTACTCCTTTCAGGACCTCTTCTCTTTTTCTGCCTATGTCATTGGTACCTATATGTACCACAACCTCAGGCTCCTCCCCCTCCGATTTCAGGATATCTTGGACGCGTCCAGACACATCCATGACCCTGGCACCAGGGAGGCAAACTGCCATCCGGGTCTCCTGACTGCGTCCACAGAATCGCCTATCCGACCCCCTAACCATAGAGTCCCCTATTAGTATTGCCCTCCTCTTTTTTTCCCTACCCTTCTGAGCAATAGGGCCGGTCTCTGTGCTGGAGACCCGGCCGCTGTCGCTACCCCCAGGAAGGCTGTCCCCCCCAACAGTACTCAAATAGAAGTACTTATTTTCAAGGTGTACAGCCACCGGGGTACTCACTAGTGCCTGCCTCTGCCCCTTTCCCTTCCTAACCGTGACCCACTTGTCTGCTCCCTGCCTCTTGACATAACTGCAGCAAATGTTATTTTGGATATATGTTTAAAGGTGTCAAAAAGCCACATTACCGGACATTCAGATTAGATGCATGAGTTGTGAACAGCAATGAAGATGCCCAGTTTGTACGCACCAGATTTAAAACAAATTATTGATAAACGCTGTTTCCATCATTCCCACTTCCGAATTAACATTAAAATTTCAAATGAAATATCTCCTGACCAAATTTGTGATGTATATGATCGACCATAGAAGTAAAACCTGGACAAATCCAACGTATAGTTGTGAATGTTGCTCATTAAATAACTACAGTACTGATACTCCATATTAGGAGCATTGATTTGCTGTTAAAATTAATTCTGTAATAACGTGTCAACAGTAGCAGTGACAATTGAACACTGCGGTTTTAATGTTTCACGTGTTCACTATTTAATTAATCCATCTTTATGGATTAAAACAAGTAATAGCATTGGGAATTGAAACACATTTGATTACATTCCGTTATCAAACATAGTCAATGTTCGCTCTGAAGACGTTTCCAGCGCAGTAGGGTAAGGAAGCCAGTACGTTGCAACTGGACCGTACTGGATCAGTACGGGATATATGGGGAGGATCAGTACAGGATGAATGGTTGGGGGTCAGTACAGTGTGGATTGGGGGGGTCTGTGCAGGATGAATGGGGGCCACAACAGGATGAATGGGGTGATCAGTACAGGATGAATGGATGAATTCAGTACAGGATGAATGGGAGATTCACGACAGGATGGATGGGGGGATCGGTGCAGGATAAATGGAGGGGGGCCACTACAGGATGGATCGGGGGATTAGTACAGGATGAATGGGCAGAACAGTGCAAGATAGATGGGAAGGGGGGTCAGTACAGGATGAATTGCGGGACCAGGGTACGATGGATGGGGGGTGGCAGGAGACTCAATGTGAGTTGGATAGGGAGATCAGTGCAGGATGAATAGATGGGGGGGTAGATGGGGAGGGCTGAATACAGGCGCGAATGGGGATCCGTGCGGGATGGAGAGGAGGGGTCCCATGATAAGGGGGGTGGAGGGGGGTGTACAAGAGAGAGAGGGGAAGGGGCAGAGGAGGTGGGGAGGAAGGAAGGTCAGCGCTCCTCGGACAACACCGGCTTCATCGCACCGCTGCCTTGGCCGTCCCTGTCCACCGCCAATTTCCGCAGCCAAAGGGGGAGGCAGTTGGGGTCTCCTCGCCACCCTCCCCTCCTCCGCCAATCAACAGGAAGGTGAGGGGCCGAGCGGTGCAGGTGCTTCAGATGGGGGAAGGGGGCCTCCCACTTCCTCTCTCCCTCCCTCCTCCCGGCCTCGGCCTGCGGGAGGGTTTGTTTTGAAAGCGGTTATCGCCGTTGGCAGAAGGCACGCAGCGGCTGCTATGAGGACGGGCGGGGAGCGGGAGGAGGAGGCGGAGCCGCCGCCGCTGCTGTGTGGGGCCTGTCATTCACTCCGACCCTCTGTCACCCCGCACTACAGCCATTGCCTCGGCAACCGCGGCCTACGGCGAGCGCCGGCCCACAAACCTCCCCGCGCCCATATGGCGCGCCTTCCCCCCTTCACTGCAAGTTAGCAGCCCTCGCATCGAGGATAGACACACAATGTTGGAGTAACTCAGCGGGACAGACAGCGTCTCTGGAGGGAAGGAATAGGTGACGTTTCGAGTCGAGATCCTTCTTAAGACTTCACCCTTACATCCCCTATCTCGCCGTCCACCCTCCACTATCAGAGTGAATGAGGCCCAACGTATATTGGAGAAACAGCACGTCATATTTCGCTTGGGCAACTTACAACCCAGCGGTATATGTTGGTTGGGATCACTGGTCGGCGTGGATTCGGTGGGCGGAAGGGCCTGTTTCCGCGCTGTTTCTCTAAACTAAACACTAAACTAAAGAATTAACATTGATTTATCTACCTTCAAGTAACCATTGCATCGTCTCTCTCTCCGTCCACTCCACTGCCAGGGTGAAGCCCAAGGTAAATTGGAGGAACAGCAATGAAGAAGGATCTTGACCCGAAATGTCCCCTATTCCTTTTCTCCAGAGATGCTGCTGAACCCGCTGAGTAACTCCAGCTTTTTGTATCTATTCAGCGGTATGAATATTGATTTATTTAACTTCAAGTAAGCATTGTTTCCCCCTCGCTCCGCCCCACCCCTCCTAGTGCTCCGATTAGTTTCACTGATTAAAACATTTTACTGATTGTTTGCCTCGTTGTCAGCTTCCCCTCCGCTAACAATGAACCTTCCTTGACCATAGTCCCCTTTGGTCTGTGTTCTCACATCTTAACATTCCATATCTCTGTCTCCCTTTCCCCTAACTCTCAGTCTGAAGAAGAATCTCGACCCGAAACGTCATCCGTTCCTTCCCTCCGGAAATACTGCCTGTCCTGCTGAGTTTTCCAGCATTTCGTGTCTATCTTCGGTTTAAACCAGCATCCGCAGTTTCTTCCTACACACCACCCCCACCCTAGATAGATAGGAGAGGAATGAATGACGTTTCAGGTCGAGACCTTTCTTCAGACCCTCCAAAGATGCCGCCTGTCCCGCTGAGCAACTCTAGCGTTTTGTGTTCATTGTTGGCTTAGGGGAAGGTGACAACGAGGCATGCAAACATTAAAATTAATCAGGAGGACAGTAAAACTAGTCGGAGAATAGGATGGAGTACCAATTCCTTCTCTTCAGAGATGCTGCCTGTCCCGCTGATTTACTCCAGCATTTTGTGTCTATCTTCACTGCCAACAATGGACCATGTATGTAGGAAGGAACTGCAGATGCTGGTTTACACTGAAGATAGACACAAAATGCTGGAGTAACTCAGTGGGACAGATAGCATCTCTGGAGAAGAAGGATCTCGACCAGAAAGGTCACACATTCCTTTTCTCAAACCATGGACCATTGCAGGCTCCACCTTTCCTTGATCATCGTTACTTTGTTGTATAACTTTCATTCATTTGTTCTATATTTCTCTATCACCATCTATAGATATAATTTCCCTTTCCCCTGACTCTCAATCTGAAAAAGGGTCTCGATCCGAAACGTCACCTATTGCTTTTCTCCAGAGATGCTGCCTGACCTGCTGAGTTACTCCAGCTTTTTGTGCCTATCTTCTGTTTAAACCAGCATCTGCAGTTCCTTCCTACACCTAACCATTTATTTATTTTATTTCTAACTATCTCCGTTCGCTTCTGCATTTGAAACAAACAAAAAACAGCCAGGTCGTCACCATAGCTCGCTTGCATATTAAAAAATCACAGTGGCTTCCGTCAGTGCAGTGCGTGGGACGGGATCCCACAGTGTTGGCTGCAGTTCTGGGATGTCGACCGGCTGCAGGGAACAGCTTGCGAGCACCATTATTTGGCCACAGATTCCCTATTTGAACCAATGGGCGCAATAATAACACTGGAAAAAATGCTGCATCAGATTTACTGCTATCAGAGTGCAAGTTTTGGTTCTCCGGAATATGAATAGCTGGAGGGCTAATGGAAATTGAATGTATTTCTTTCTCCTTCTGAAGAAGGGTCTCGACCCGAAACGTCACTTATTCCTCTTCTCCAGAGATGCTGACTGACCCGCTGAGTTACACCATTTTTTGTGTCTATCTTCGGTATAAACCAGTATCTGCAGTATCAAGCCGGGCAAAATGACACGGTTTTTAGGTTGCCCGGCAGGACTTTAGGTGGCCATTGGCAACTGGGCAACCGTTAATTTCGAGCCCTGCTGTATGTTTTATCGTTGGTGTACTAGTTGTAAATGTGCGCGGCATCTGCTAAATTATTTTTGTTTTTATGTACCCTGCTACCATATCTTTAGTTTAAGTCCACAGTCTAGCATTTCCATAATGCTGATGCCAGCCTAACTGATCTGCAGTTCCTCATTTTCTATCTCCCACTCTCCAGAAATAGTGAGGTGTCATTGGCTCTCTTCCAATTTGTGTGAACCATTCTGCAACGTAGGGAATTTTGGAAGACGATGAACAGTGCGCCTGCCTGAAAGGCTACGGATCAAGTTCTGGAATTTTGGCAGCTATTTTCCAGCCGGCACGGACACCATCTTCTATGTCACCAACTTTATGATTCTTTGAAACTGGCAAGACGTCTGATTCACACAACACAATGGAAACCTGGAGCGCTCTCCCCAAAAGGCTTTTTGGATGCTGTGGGTCAGTTGGTACTTTCACTGCCATGTTAGATAAGAATTTTGGTGGCAGGGTTAATGAGGGATTCGGAGCAAATTTGCATAAATTAATCTGAGCACAGGCCTTCCCTGACTAACAAATGGATTCCATTTGTACAGATGTTGATTTTTTGTACATCAGACAATAGACAAAAATCACTCTATGTTTACCATTTTGTAATGAATGGCATTAAAAAACACATAATGCTGACAAGAAGGAACAATTGTTAAAAGAGACAAAAATAGTTCGAACGTTCCTAGAAATGAACGTATGTATGTACATCGGATTTGAATTTAATATTGGAGCTTTTCTGCATGTATGGGTTTCTCGTAAGTGGGGCATTTGTTACTCTAGGACGGCCTGTGTACTGTTCTGTCATGGTCTAGAATGTCAAGAAAAATATTTGAGGAACTGAATTGATTATGCTTTTAGCTTTGAAGAGGGATGTTGTGCAGATCATCTAATTGAGGTATAAACAAGTTTTTATGGCACTGAATATAATTTTATATTCAGGAGGGAGGGACGGAATGCTGAGGCACAACAAATTTGCCATATGCTTGTTCTAGTTTCTGTAATGAAGAATGAATTGTAATCTGGCAAGCAAAGTCATTAATGGATTGTCTCGCGATTCCCAGGCATACTTTACACATGCCTGGCTATTTCACGTAATAGATCAAAAGTATTGCCTTTGATTGTTTTTCACCAAATCAGTATCCCTTGGTTGGAAACCTTTATGCCTTTGGCAAGAACCGTATGTACCTGACTGATCTATGAACACTCCTTTTAACCTTAGAGAAGGTTAAAAGGAGTGTTCATAGATCAGTCAGGTAACAAGCACGACAATCCCACTTTCTTTGGATTTTTCATGGAAGTGAAGCCTTTCATCTTGATACCATTCTTGCTGTTGAATGCAGTCGAGCAGACTTGTGTAGAAGGGATTTGTAAAAACGTAGCATACCTTGCTTTTATCCTTTGATTCTCTGTTCCAAAGGTTCGGTGTTCCTTTTTTAAACTGACTACTCAACCAACTTGTTCTGCAATTGTTAAAAATTGCCTTTGTACATCTGCAGCGGTCTCTGTCCCAACATCCCCCATAAAATTGTACCATCTAGTTTACATTGAATTATAGAGGTGAGAGCTGGGTTACTGTTCCTGCTCCGTTGCTAAGGTAGCACACCGTGCAGTGTAGCATTGATTCCACTGATGAGGTGATGTGGAATGCTTGGTTTTAGGTGCTGGTCATTCCAACCAATGACAGGACTCAGACACAAGTCATAGACAACTCTTGACTGTCATTAGAACATTGGACATTAAAAACTACTGTAGAATTGCATGCAAACATGTGTGATAAACTGCATTATTACTGCAGAGGCCCAGGAGCGGTTGGAGCGGTTGCAGAGGGAGGAGTAACGTCCAAGCGGTGAGTTTAAAACCTGATCGCGGGGCTTTGCTTTACAGAGGCACAGGAGCGGTAGGAGCGGTTGTAGAGGGAGGAGGAACGTCCGAGCGGTGAGTTTAAAACCCGATTGCGGGGCTTTGCTTTACAGAGGCCCAGGAGCCGTTGGAGCGGTTGTAGAGGGAGGAGGAGCCCAGATCTGTAACGTTCCAACTTTCCATTCGCATTTCAAAACAAGTGGGCTTGAGGAAGCCGCTGATTGGTGGAAGCGGACAAGAGGGAGCAGCTGATTGGGAGTCAGATCCCTGCTGATTACTTCCAGCACTTTGTATTGTATCCAGCGTAAGGGGGGAGTATAAGGCCCAGGGCAGTTTACTGTTCTGGATGTCAGATGTATTGTATCCAGGGTAAGGGGGGGGAGTATGAGGGCCAGGGCAGTTTACTGTTCTGGATGTCAGATGTATTGTATCCAGGTTAGGGGGGGAGTATGATGGCCACGGCAGTTTACTGTTCTGGATGTCAGATGTATTATATCCAGGGTAAGGGGGGAGTATGAGGGCCAGGGCAGTTTACTGTTCTGGATGTCAGATGTATTGTATCCAGGGTAATGGGGGAGTATGAGGGCCAGGGCAGTTTACTGTTCTGGATGTCAGATGTATTGTATCCAGGTTAAGGGGGGGAGTATGAGGGCCAGGGCAGTTTACTGTTCTGGATGTCAGATGTATTGTATCCAGGTTAGGGGGGGGAGTATGATGGCCACGGCAGTTTACTGTTCTGGATGTCAGATGTACTATATCCAGGGTAAGGGGGGAGTAGGAGGGCCAGGGCAGTTTACTGTTCTGGATGTCAGATGTATTGTATCCAGGGTAAGGGGGGGAGTATGAGGGCCAGGGCAGTTTACTCTTCTGGATGTCAGTTGTATTGTATCCAGGGTAAGGGAGGGATTATGAGGGCCAGGGCAGTTTACTGTTCTGGATGTCAGATGTATTGTATCCAGGTTAGGGGGGGGGAGTATGATGGCCACGGCAGTTTACTGTTCTGGATGTCAGATGTATTATATTCAGGGTAAGGGGGGAGTACGAGGGCCAGGGCAGTTTACTGTTCTGGGTGTCAGATGTATTGTATCCAGGGTAAGGGGGGGACTATGAGGGCCAGGGCAGTTTACTGTTCTGGATGTCAGATGAATTGTATCCAGGGTAAGGGGGGACTAGGAGGGCCAGGGCAGTTTACTGTTCTGGATGTCAGATGTATTGTATCCAGGGTAAGGGGGGAGTATGAGGGCCAGGGCAGTTTACTGTTCTGGATGTCAGATGTATTGTATCCAGGTTAGGGGGGAGTATGATGGCCAGGGAAGTTTACTGTTCTGGATGTCAGATGTATTATATCCAGGGTAAGGGGGGTGTATGAGGGCCAGGGCAGTTTACTGTTCTGGATGTCAGATGTATTGTATCCAGGGTAAGGGGGGAGTATGAGGGAGAATGAGGGCAGTTTACTGTTCTGGATGTCAGATGTATTGGATCCAGGGTAAGGGGGGAGTATGAGGCCCAGGGCAGTTTACTGTTCTGGATGTCAGATGTATTATATCCAGGGTAAGGGGGGAGTTGAGGGCCAGGTCAGTTTACTGTTGTCGATGTCAGATGTATTGTATCCAGGATAAGGGGGGGTATGAGGGCCAGGGCAGTTTACTGTGCTGGATGTCAGATGTATTGTATCCAGGGTAAGGGGGGAGTATGAGGGAGAAATAGGGCAGTTTACTGTTCTGGATGTCAGATGTATTGTATCCAGTGTAAGGGGGGAGTATGAGGGAGAATGAGGGCAGTTTACTGTTCTGGATTTCAGATGTATTGTATCCAGGGTAAGGGGGGAGTATGAGGGAGAATGAGTGCAGTTTACTGTTCTGGATGTCAGATGTATTGCATACAGTGTAAGGGTGGAGTATAAGGGAGTATGAGGACCAGGGCAGTTTACTGTTCTGGATGTCAGATGTATTGTATCCAGTGTAAGGGGGAATATGAGGGCCAGGGCAGTTTACAGTTCTGGATGTCAGATGTATTGTATCCAGGGTAAGGGGGGAGTATGAGGGCCAGGGCAGTTTTCTGTTCTGGATATAAGATGTATTGTATCCAGGGTAAGGGGGGAGTATGTGGGCCAGGGCAGTTTACTGTTCTGGATGTCAGATGTATTATATCCAGGGTAAAGGTGGAGTAAGTGGCCCAGGGCAGTTTACTGTTCTGGATGTCAGATGTATTGTATCCAGGGTAAGGGGGGAGTATGAGGGAGAATGTGGGCAGTTTACTGTTCTGGATGTCAGATGTATTGTATCCAGGAAAAGGGGGGTGTGTGAGGCCCAGGGCAGTTTACTGTTCTGGGTGTCAGATGTATTGTATCCAGGGTAAGGGGAGGAGTATGAGGCCCAGGGCAGTTTACTGTTCTGGGTGTCAGATGTATTGTATCCAGGTAAGGGGGGAGTATGAGGGCCAGGGCAGTTTACTGTTCTGGATGTCAGATGTATTGTATCCAGGGTAAGGGCGGAGTATGAGGGAGAATGAGGGCAGTTTACTCTTCTGGATGTCAGATGTATTGTATCCAGGGTAAGGGGGGAGTATGAGGGCCAGGGCGGTTTACTGTTCTGGATTTCTCATGTATTGTATCCAGGGTAAGGGGGGAGTATGAGGTCGCCATATGTCCGGCAAGGTAGCCATAAATCCGGCAAAGTCGGCACCAATCCGGTAAGGTCGCCATATTTCAGGCAAGATCGCCATCAATCCGGCAAGGTCGCCATAAATCCGGCGAGGTCGCCATATTTCCGGCAAGGTCGCCACAAATCCGGCAAGGGCGCCATATTTCCAGCAAAGTCGCCATATTTACGGCAAGGTCGCCACTAATCCGGAAAGGTCGCCATATTTCCGGCAAGGTCGCCATAAATCCGGCAAGGTCGCCACAAATTCGGCGAGGTCGCCATATTTCCGGCAAGGTCGCCATAAATCCGGCAAGGTCGCCACAAATCCGGCAAGGTCACCATATTCCCGGCAAGGTCGCCATAAATCCGGCAAGGTCGCCACTAATCCGGCAAAGGTCGCCATATTTCCGGAAAGGTCGCCATATTTCCGGCAAGGTCGCCACAAATCCGGCAAGGTCACCATATTTCCGGCAAGGTCGCCATATTTCCGGCAAGGTCGCCACAAATCCGGCATGGTCGCCATATTTCCAGCAAGGTCGCCATATTTACGGCAAGGTCGCCACTAATCCGGCAATATCGCCATATTTCCGGCAAGGTCGCCATAAATCCGGCAAGGTCGCCACAAATTCGGCGAGGCCGCCATTTTTCAAGGCAATGTCGGCATAAATCCGGCATGGTCACCACAAATTCGGCGAGGCCGCCATTTTTCACGGCAAGGTCGCCATAAATCCGGCAAGGTCGCCATAAATCCGCCAAGGTCGCCATAAATCCGGCGAGATCGCTATATTTCCGGCAAGGTCGCCACAAATCCGGCAAGGTCGCAAAATTTCCGGCAAGGTCGCCACATTTCCGGCAAGGTCGCCACAAATCCGGCAAGGTCACCATATTCCCGGCAATGTCGCCATAAGTCCGGCAAGGTCGCCACAAATTCCGCGATGCCGCGATATTTCATGGCAATGTCGCCATAAATACGGCAAGGTCGCCACAAATCCGCCGAGGTCGCCAATTTTCCGGCAAGGTCGCCATAAACCCGGCGAGGTCGCCATATTTGCGGCAAGTTCGCCATAAATCCGGCAACGTCGCCATGAATCCGGCGAGTTCGCCATATGTCCGGCAAGGTAGCGATAAATCCGGCAAATATGGCACCAATCCGGTAAGGTCGCCATATTTCAGGCAAGATCGCCGTCAATCCGGCAAGGTCTCCATATTTAAGGTCTCCATAAATCCGGCGAGGTCGCCATATTTCCGGCAAGGTCGCCACAAATCCGGCAAGGTCGCAAAATTTCCGGCATGGTCGCCATAAATCCAGCGAGGTCGCCATATGTCCGGCAAGGTAGCCATAAATCCGGCAAAGTCGGCACCAATCCGGTAAGGTCGCCATATATCCGGCAACGTCGCCATAAATCCGGCGAGGTCGCCATATGTCCGGCAAGGTAGCCATAAATCCGGCAAAGTCGGCACCAATCCGGTAAGGTCGCCATATTTCAGGCAAGATCGCCATCAATCCGGCAAGGTCGCCATAAATCCGGCAAGGTCGCCACAAATTCGGCGAGGTCGCCATATTTCCGGCAAGGTCGCCATAAATCCGGCAAGGTCGCCACGAATCCGGCAAGGTCACCATATTCCCGGCAAGGTCGCCATAAATCCGGCAAGGTCGCCACTAATCCGGCAAAGGTCGCCATATTTCCGGAAAGGTCGCCATATTTCCGGCAAGGTCGCCACAAATCCGGCAAGGTCACCATATTTCCGGCAAGGTCGCCATATTTACGGCAAGGTCGCCACAAATCCGGCATGGTCGCCATATTTCCAGCAAGGTCGCCATATTTACGGCAAGGTCGCCACTAATCCGGCAATATCGCCATATTTCCGGCAAGGTCGCCATAAATCCGGCAAGGTCGCCACAAATTCGGCGAGGCCGCCATTTTTCAAGGCAATGTCGCCATAAATCCGGCATGGTCACCACAAATTCGGCGAGGCCGCCATTTTTCACGGCAAGGTCGCCATAAATCCGGCAAGGTCGCCATAAATCCGCCAAGGTCGCCATAAATCCGGCGAGATCGCTATATTTCCGGCAAGGTCGCCACAAATCCGGCAAGGTCGCAAAATTTCCGGCAAGGTCGCCATATTTCCGGCAAGGTCGCCACAAATCCGGCAAGGTCACCATATTCCCGGCAATGTCGCCATAAGTCCGGCAAGGTCGCCACAAATTCCGCGATGCCGCGATATTTCATGGCAATGTCGCCATAAATACGGCAAGGTCGCCACAAATCCGCCGAGGTCGCCAATTTTCCGGCAAGGTCGCCATAAACCCGGCGAGGTCGCCATATTTGCGGCAAGTTCGCCATAAATCCGGCAACGTCGCCATGAATGCGGCGAGTTCGCCATATGTCCGGCAAGGTAGCCATAAATCCGGCAAAGTCGGCACCAATCCGGTAAGGTCGCCATATTTCAGGCAAGATCGCCATCAATCCGGCAAGGTCTCCATATTTAAGGTCTCCATAAATCCGGCGAGGTCGCCATATTTCCGGCAAGGTCGCCACAAATCCGGCAAGGTCGCAAAATTTCCGGCATGGTCGCCATAAATCCAGCGAGGTCGCCATATGTCCGGCAAGGTAGCCATAAATCCGGCAAAGTCGGCACCAATTCGGTAAGGTCGCCATATATCCGGCAACGTCGCCATAAATCCGGCGAGGTCGCCATATGTCCGGCAAGGTAGCCATAAATCCGGCAAAGTCGGCACCAATCCGGTAAGGTCGCCATATTTCAGGCAAGATCGCCATCAATCCGGCAAGGTCGCCATAAATCCGGCGAGGTCGCCATATTTCCGGCAAGGTCGCCACAAATCCGGCAAGGGCGCCATATTTCCAGCAAAGTCGCCATATTTACGGCAAGGTCGCCACTAATCCGGAAAGGTCGCCATATTTCCGGCAAGGTCGCCATAAATCCGGCAAGGTCGCCACAAATTCGGCGAGGTCGCCATATTTCCGGCAAGGTCGCCATAAATCCGGCAAGGTCGCCACAAATCCGGCAAGGTCACCATATTCCCGGCAAGGTCGCCATAAATCCGGCAAGGTCGCCACTAATCCGGCGTGGTCGCCATATTTCCGGCAAGGTCGCCACAAATCCGGCAAGGGCGCCATATTTCCAGCAAAGTCGCCATATTTACGGCAAAGTCGCCACTAATCCGGAAAGGTCGCCATATTTCCGGCAAGGTCGCCATAAATCCGGCAAGGTCGCCACAAATTCGGCGAGGTCGCCATATTTCCGGCAAGGTCGCCATAAATCCGACAAGGTCGCCACAAATCCGGCAAGGTCACCATATTCCCGGCAAGGTCGCCATAAATCCGGCAAGGTCGCCACTAATCCGGCAAAGGTCGCCATATTTCCGGAAAGGTCGCCATATTTCCGGCAAGGTCGCCACAAATCCGGCAAGGTCACCATATTTCCGGCAAGGTCGCCATATTTACGGCAAGGTCGCCACAAATCCGGCATGGTCGCCATATTTCCAGCAAGGTCGCCATATTTACGGCAAGGTCGCCACTAATCCGGCAATATCGCCATATTTCCGGCAAGGTCGCCATAAATCCGGCAAGGTCGCCACAAATTCGGCGAGGCCGCCATTTTTCAAGGCAATGTCGCCATAAATCCGGCATGGTCACCACAAATTCGGCGAGGCCGCCATTTTTCACGGCAAGGTCGCCATAAATCCGGCAAGGTCGCCATAAATCCGACAAGGTCGCCATAAATCCGGGGAGGACGCCATATTTCCGGCAAGATCGCCATAAATCCGGCAAGGTCGCCATAAATCCGGCGAGCTCGCTATATTTCCAGCAAGGTCTCCATAAATCCGGCAATGTCTCGATAAATCCGGCGAGGTCGCTATATTTCCGGCAAGGTCGCCATAAATCGGGCTAGGTCGCCATAAATCCGGCGAGGTCGCCATATTTCCGGCAAGATCGCCATAAATCCGGCAATGTCGCCATAAATCTGGCGAGCTCCCCATATTTCCGGCGAAGTCGCTATAAATCCGGCAAGGTCGCCATGAATCCGGCGAGCTCGCTATATTTCCAGCAAGGTCGCCATAAATCCGGCAATGTCTCGATAAATCCGGCGAGGTCGCTATATTTCCGGCAAGGTCGCCATAAATCCGGCAAGGTCGCCATAAATCCGGCGAGGACGCCAAATTTCCGCCAAGGTCGCCATAAATCCGGCAAGGTTGCCATATTTCCGGCAAGGTCGACATAAATCCGGCAAGGTCGCCATAAATCCGCCAAGGTCGCCATAAATCCGGCGAGATCGCTATATTTCCGGCAAGGTCGCCACAAATCCGGCAAGGTCGCAAAATTTCCGGCAAGGTCGCCATATTTCCGGCAAGGTCGCCACAAATCCGGCAAGGTCACCATATTCCCGGCAATGTGGCCATAAGTCCGGCAAGGTCGCCACAAATTCCGCGATGCCGCGATATTTCATGGCAATGTCGCCATAAATACGGCAAGGTCGCCACAAATCCGCCGAGGTCGCCAATTTTCCGGCAAGGTCGCCAGAAACCCGGCGAGGTCGCCATATTTGCGGCAAGTTCGCCATAAATCCGGCAACGTCGCCATGAATCCGGCGAGTTCGCAATATGTCCGGCAAGGTAGCCATAAATCCGGCAAAGTCGGCACCAATCCGGTAATGTCGCCATATTTCAGGCAAGATCGCCATCAATCCGGCAAGGTCTCCATATTTAAGGTCTCCATAAATCCGGCGAGGTCGCCATATTTCCGGCAAGGTCGCCACAAATCCGGCAAGGTCGCAAAATTTCCGGCATGGTCGCCATAAATCCGGCGAGGTCGCCATATGTCCGGCAAGGTAGCCATAAATCCGGCAAAGTCGGCACCAATCCGGTAAGGTCGCCATATATCCGGCAACGTCGCCATAAATCCGGCGAGGTCGCCATAAATCCGGCGAGGTCGCCATATTTCCGGCAAGGTCGCCATATTTACGGCAAGGTCGCCACTAATCCGGCAAGGTCGCCATATTTCCGGCAAGGTCGCCATAAATCCGGCAAGGTCGCCACATATTCCGCGATGCCGCGATATTTCATGGCAATGTCGCCATAAAGACGGCAAGATCGCCACAAATCCGCCGAGTTCGCCAATCTTCCGGCAAGGTCGCCATAAAACCGGCAAGGTCGCCTCAAATCCGGCGAGGTCGCCATATTTCCGGCAAGTTCGCCATAAATCCGGCAACGTCGCCATAAATCCGGCGAGGTCGCCATATGTCCGGCAAGGTCGCCATAAATCCGGCAAAGTCGGCACCAATCCGGTAAGGTCGCCATATTTCAGGCAAGATCGCCATCAATCCGGCAAGGTCGCCATAAATCCGGCGAGGTCGCCATATTTCCGGCAAGGTCGCCACAAATCCGGCAAGGTCGCCATATTTCCGGCAAGGTCGCCATATTTACGGCAAGGTCGCCACTAATCCGGAAAGGTCGCCATATTTCCGGCAAGGTCGCCATAAATCGGGCAAGGTCGCCACAAATTCGGCCAGGTCGCCATATTGCCGGCAAGGTCGCCATAAATACGGCAAGGTCGCCACAAATCCGGCGAAGTCGCCACTTTTCCGGCAAGGTCGCGCTAAATCCGGCAAGGTCGCCACAAATCCGGCGAGGTTACTATATTTCAGGCAACGTCGTCATAAATCCGGCAAGGGCGCCATAAATCCGGAGAGGTCGCCATACTACCGGCAAGGTCGCTATAAATCCGGCAAGGTCGCCATAATTTCGGCAACGTCGCCATAAATCTGGCGAGCTCCCCATATTACCGGCAAAGTCGCCATAAATCCGGCAAGGTCGCCATAAGTCCGGGGAGGTCGCCATATTACCGGCGAGGTCGCCATATTCCCGGCAAGGTCGCCATAAATCCGGCAAGGTCGCCATAAATCCGGCGAGGTCGCCATATTTCCGTCAAGGTCGCCATAAATCCGGCGAGGTCGCCATATTTCCGGCAAGGACGCCACAAATCCGGCAAGGTCACCATATTTCCGGCAAGGTCGCCATAAATCCGGCAATGTCTCGATAAATCCGGCGAGGTCGCTATATTTCCGGCAAGGTCGCCATAAATCCGGCAAGGTCGCCATAAATCCGGCGAGGTCGCCATATTTCCGCCAAGGTCGCCATAAATCCGGCAAGGTTGCCATATTTCCGGCAAGGTCGCCATAAATCCGGCCAGGTCGCCATATTTCCGGCAAGGTCGCCATAAATCCGGCAAGGTCGCCATAAGTCCGGCAAGTTCGCCATAGTTCCGGCAAGGTCGCCGTATTTCCGGCAAGATCGCTACAATTCCGGCAAGGTCGCCATAGTTACGGCAAGGTCGCCGTATTTCCGGCAAGGTCGCCACAAATCAGGCAAGGTCGCTATAAATCCGACGAGGTCGCCATAAATCCGACGAGGTCGCCATATTTCCGGCAAGGCTGCCATAAATCCAGCGACGTCGCCATATTTCCGGCAAGGTCGCCATAAATCCGGCAAGGTCGGCACCAACCCGGTAAGGTCGCCATATTACAAGCAAGATCGCCATAAATCCGGCAAGGTCGCCATAAATACGGCAAGGACGCCATAAATCTGGCGAACTCTCCATATTTCCGGTAAAGTCGCCATAAATCCGGCAAGGTCGCCATAAATCCGGCGAGCTAGCTATATTTCCGGCACGGTCGCCATAAATCCGGCAATGTCGCGAAAAATCTGGCGAGGTCGCTATATTTCCGGCAAGGTCGCCATAAATCCGCCAGGTTCTCCATAAATCCGGCGAGGTCGCCATATTTCAGGCACGGGCGCCATAAATCAGGCAAGGTCGCGATAAATCCGGCGAGGTCGCCATTTTTCCGGCAAGGTCGCCATAAATCCAGCAAGGTCGCAACAAATCCTTCGAGGTTATCATATTTCAGGCAAGTTCGCCATAAATCCGGCATAGTCCCGATAAATCCGGCGAGGTCGCCATATTTACGGCAATGTCGCCATAAATCCCGCAAGGTCGCCATAAATCCGGCGAGGTCGCCATATTCCCGGCAAGGTCGCCATAAATCTGGCAAGGTCGCCATAAATCTGGCGAGCTCGCCATATTTCCGGCAAGGTCGTCATAAATCCTGCAAGGTCGCCATAAATCCGGCGAGCTCGCTATATTTCCAGCAAGGTCGCCATAAATCAGGCAGTCGTGATAAATCCGGCGAGGTCGCTATCTTTCCGGCAAGGTCGCCATAAATCCGGCAGTCGTGATAAATCAGGCGAGGTCGCTATCTTTCCGGCAAGGTCGCCATAAATCCGGCAAGGTCGCCATAAATCCGGCGAGGTCGCCATATTTCCGCCAAGGTCGTCATAAATCCGGCAAGGTTGACATAAATCCGGCGAGGTCGCCATATTTCCGGCAAGTTCGCCATAAATCCGGCAAGGTCGGCATAAATCCGGCGAGGTCGCCATATTTCCGGCAAGGTCGCCATAAATCCGGCAAGGTCGACACAAATCCGGCAAATTCGCCAAAGTTCCGGCAAGTTCGCCGCATTTCCGGCAAGATTGCCACAAATCCCGCAAGGTCGACATAGTTCCGGCAAGGTCGCCGTATTTCCGGCAAGGTCGCCAGAAATCCGACAAGGTCGCCATAGTTCCGGCTTGGTCGCCGTATTTCCGGCAAGGTCGCCACAAATCCGGCAAGGTCGCTATATATCCGGCAAGGTCACCATAAATCCGACGAGGTCGCCATATTTCCGGCAAGGTCGCCATAAATCCAGCGACGTCGCCATATTTCAGGCAAGGTCGACATAAATCCGGCAAGGTCGGCAGCAATCCGGTAAGGTCGCCATATTTCAGGCAAGATCGCCATAAATCCGGCAAGGTCGCCATAAATCCGGCGAGGTCGCCATATTTCCGGCAAGGTCGCCATAAATCCGGCAAAGTCGGCACCAATCCGGTAAGGTCGCAATATTTCAGGCAAGACCGCCATCAATCCGGCAAGGTCGCCATAAATCCGGCAAAGCCGCCATAAATCTGACAAGGTCGGCACAAATCCGGCGAGATCGCCATATTTCCGGCAAGGCCGCCATGAATCCGGCAAGGTCGCCACAAATCCGGCAAGGTCGCCATATTTCCGGCAAGTTCGCCATGAATCCGGCAAGGTCGCCACAAATCCGGCAAGGTCACCATATTTCCTGCAAGGTCGCGACAAATCCGGCAAGGTCGCCATATTTCCAGCAAGGTCGCCATATTTACGGCAAGGTCGCCACTAATCCGGCAATGTCGCCATATTTCCGGCAAGGTCGCCATAAATCCGGCAAGGTCGACATAAATCCGGCGAGGTCGCCACATTTCCGGCAAGGTCGCCATATATCCGGCAAGGTCGACACAAATCCCGCAAATTCGCCATAGTTCCGGCAAGTTCGCCGTATTTCCGGCAAGATTGCCACAAATCCGGCAAGGTCCCCAGAGTTCCGGCAAGGTCGCCGGATTTCCGGCAAGGTCGCCAGAAATCCGACAAGGTTGCCATAGTTCCGGCTTGGTCGCCGTATTTCCGGCAAGGTCGCCACACATCCGGCAAGGTCGCTATAAATCCGGCAAGGTCGCCATCTATCCGACGAGGTCGCCATATTTCCGGCAAGGTCGCCATAAACCAGCGACGTCGCCATATTTCCGGCAAGGTCTACATAAATCCGGCAAGGTCGGCACCAATCCGGTAAGGTCGCCATATTTCAGGCAAGATCGCCATAAATCCGGCAAGGTCGCCATAAATCCGGCGAGGTCGCCATATTTCCGGTAAGGTCGCCATAAATCCGGCAAAGTCGGCACCAATCCGGTATGGTCGCCATATTTCAGGCAAGATCGCCATCAATCCGGCAAGGTCGCCATAAATACGGCGAGGTCGCCATATTTCCGGCAAGGACGCCACAAATCCGGCAAGGTCGCCATATTTCCGGCAAGGTCGCCATAAATCCGGCAAGGTCGGCATAAATCCGGCGAGGTCGCCATATTTCCGGCAAGGTCGCCATAAATCCGGCAAAGTCGCCACCAATCCGGCAAATTCGCCATAGTTCCGGCAAGCTCGCCGTATTTCCGGCAAGATCGCTACAAATCCGGCAAGGTCGCCATAGTTCCGACAAGGTCGACGTATTTCCGGCAAGGTCGCCAGAAAGCCGACAAGGTCGCCATAGTTCCGGCTTAGTCGCCGTATTTCCGGCAAGGTCGCCACAAATCCGGCATGGTCGCTATAAATCCGGCAAGGTCGCCATAAATCCGACGAGGTCGCCATATTTCCGGCAAGGTCGCCATAAACCCGGCAAGGCCGCCATAAATCCGACAAGGTTGGCACAAATCCGGCGAGATCGCCATATTTCGGGCAAGGCCGCCATGAATCCGGCAAGGTCGCCACAAATTCGGCAAGGTCGCCATATTTCCGGGAAGTTCGCCATGAATCCGGCAAGGTCGCCACAAATCCGGCAAGGTCACCATATTCCCGGCAAGGTCGCCATAAATCCGGGAAGGTCGCCACTAATCCGGCAAGGTCGCCATAAATCCAGCGACGTCGCCATATTTCTGGCAAGGTCGCCACAAATCCGGCAAGGTCGCCATAAATCCGGCGAGCTAGCTATATTTCCGGCACGGTCGCCATAAATCCGGCAATGTCGCGATAAATCTGGCGAGGTCGCTATATTTCCGGCAAGGTCGCCATAAATCCGCCAGGTTCTCCATAAATCCGGCGAGGTCGCCATATTTCAGGCACGGGCGCCATAAATCAGGCATGGTCGCGATAAATCCGGCGAGGTCGCCATTTTTCCGGCAAGGTCGCCATAAATCCGGCAAGGTCGCAACAAATCCTTCGAGGTTATCATATTTCAGGCAAGTTCGCCATAAATCCGGCAAAGTACCGATAAATCCGGCGAGGTCGCCATATTTCCGGCAATGTCGCCATAAATCCCGCAAGGTCGCCATAAATCCGACGAGGTCGCCATATTCCCGGCAAGGTCGCCATAAATCTGGCAAGGTCGCCATAAATCTGGCGAGCTCGCCATATTTCCGGCAAGGTCGTCCAAATCCTGCAAGGTCGCCATAAATCCGGCGAGCTCGCTATATTTCCAGCAAGGTAGCCACAAATCCGGCAGTCGTGATAAATCCGGCGAGGTCGCTATCTTTCCGGCAAGGTCGCCATAAATCCGGCAAGGTCGCCATAAATCCGGCGAGGTCGCCATATTTCCGCCAAGGTCGTCATAAATCCGGCAAGGTTGACATAAATCCGGCGAGGTCGCCATATTTCCGGCAAGTTCGCCATAAATCCGGCAAGGTCGGCATAAATCCGGCGAGGTCGCCATATTTCCGGCAAGGTCGCCATAAATCCGGCAAGGTCGACACAAATCCGGCAAATTCGCCAAAGTTCCGGCAAGTTCGCCGTATTTCCGGCAAGGTTGCCATAATCCGGCAAGGTCGACATAGTTCCGGCAAGGTCGCCGTATTTCCGGCAAGGTCGCCAGAAATCCGACAAGGCCGCCATAGTTCCGGCTTGGTCGCCGTATTTCCGGCAAGGTCGCCACAAATCCGGCAAGGTCGCTATAAATCGGGCAAGGTCGCCATAAATCCGACGAGGTCGCCATATTTCCGGCAAGGTCGCCATAAATCCGGCAAGGTCGGCACCAATCCGGTAAGGTCGCCATATTTCAGGCAAGATCACCATAAATCCGGCAAGGTCGCCATAAATCCGGCGAGGTCGCCATATTTCCGGTAAGGTCGCCATAAATCCGGCAACGTCGGCACCAATCCGGTAAGGTCGCCATATTTCAGGCAAGATCGCCATCAATCCGGCAAGGTCGCCATAAATACGGCGAGGTCGCCATATTTCCGGCGAGGCCGCCACAAATCCGGCAAGGTCGCCATATTTCCGGCAAGGTCGCCATAAATCCGGCAAGGTCGGCATAAATGCGGCGAGGTCGCCATATTTCCGGCAAGGTCGCCATAAATCCGGCATAGTCGCCACAAATCCGGCAAATTCTCCATAGTTCCGGCAAGGTCTCCGTATTTCCGGCAAGATCGCTACAAATCCGGCAAGGTCGCCATAGTTCCGACAAGGTCGCCGTATTTCCGGCAAGGTCGCCAGAAAGCCGACAAGGTCGCCATAGTTCCGGCTTAGTCGCCGTATTTCCGGCAAGGTCGCCACAAATCCGGCATGGTCGCTATAAATCCGGCAAGGTCGCCATAAATCCGACGAGGTCGCCATATTTCCGGCAAGGTCGCCATAAATCCGGCAAGGCCGCCATAAATCCGACAAGGTTGGCACAAATCCGGCGAGATCGCCATATTTCGGGCAAGGCCGCCATGAATCCGGCAAGGTCGCCACAAATCCGGCAAGGTCGCCATATTTCCGGGAAGTTCGCCATGAATCCGGCAAGGTCGCCACAAATCCAGCAAGGTCACCATATTCCCGGCAAGGTCGCCATAAATCCGGGAAGGTCGCCACTAATCCGGCAAGGTCGCCATAAATCCAGCGACGTCGCCATATTTCTGGCAAGGTCGCCACAAATCCGGCAAGGTCGCCATAAATCCGGCGAGCTAGCTATATTTCCGGCACGGTCGCCATAAATCCGGCAATGTCGCGATAAATCTGGCGAGGTCGCTATATTTCTGGCAAGGTCGCCACAAATCCGGCAAGGTCGCCATAAATCCGGCGAGCTAGCTATATTTCCGGCACGGTCGCCATAAATCCGGCAATGTCGCGATAAATCTGGCGAGGTCGCTATATTTCCGGCAAGGTCGCCATAAATCCAGCGACGTCGCCATATTTCCGGCAAGGTCGCTATAAATCCGGTAAGGTCGGCATAAATCCGGCGAGGTCGCCATATTTCCGGTAAGGTCGCCATAAATCCGGCAAAGTCGCCACAAATCCGGCAAATTCGCCATAGTTCCGGCAATGTCGCCGTATTTCCGGCAAGATCGCTACAAATCCGGCAAGGTCGCCATAGTTCCGACAAGGTCGCCGTATTTCCGGCAAGGTCGCCAGAAAGCCGACAAGGTCGCCATAGTTCCGGCTTAGTCGCCGTATTTCCGGCAAGGTCGCCACAAATCCGGCATGGTCGCTATAAATCCGGCAAGGTCGCCTTAAATCCGACGAGGTCGCCATATTTCCGGCAAGGTCGCCATAAATCCGGCAAGGCCGCCATAAATCCGACAAGGTTGGCACAAATCCGGCGAGATCGCCATATTTCGGGCAAGGCCGCCATGAATCCGGCAAGGTCGCCACAAATCCGGCAAGGTCGCCATATTTCCGGGAAGTTCGCCATGAATCCGGCAAGGTCGCCACAAATCCGGCAAGGTCAACATATTCCCGGCAAGGTCGCCATAAATCCGGGAAGGTCGCCACTAATCCGGCAAGGTCGCCATAAATCCAGCGACGTCCGCCATATTTCTGGCAAGGTCGCCACAAATCCCGGCAAGGTCGCCATAAATCCGGCGAGCTAGCTATATTTCCGGCACGGTCGCCATAACTCCGGCAATGTCGCGATAAATCTGGCGAGGTCGCTATATTTCCGGCAAGGTCGCCATAAATCCGCCAGGTTCTCCATAAATCCGGCGAGGTCGCCATATTTCAGGCACGGGCCCCATAAATCAGGCAAGGTCGCGATAAATCCGGCGAGGTCGCCATTTTTCCGGCAAGGTCGCCATAAATCCGGCAAGGTCGCAACAAATCCTTCGAGGTTATCATATTTCAGGCAAGTTCGCCATAAATCCGGCAAAGTCCCGATAAATCCGGCGAGGTCGCCATATTTCCGGCAATGTCGCCATAAATCCCGCAAGGTCGCCATAAATCCGGCGAGGTCGCCATATTCCCGGCAAGGTCGCCATAAATCTGGTAAGGTCGCCATAAATATGGCGAGCTCGCTATATTTCCGGCAAGGTCGTCATAAATCCTGCAAGGTCGCCATAAATCCGGCGAGCTCGCTATATTTCCAGCAAGGTCGCCATAAATCCGGCAGTCGTGATAAATCCGTCGAGGTCGCTATCTTTCCGGCAAGGTCGCCATAAATCCGGCAACGTCGCCATAAATCCGGCGAGGTCGCCATATTTCCGCCAAGGTCTTCATAAATGCGGCAAGGTTGACATAAATCCGGCGAGGTCGCCATATTTCCGGCAAGTTCGCCATAAATCCGGCGAGGTCGCCATATTTCCGGCAAGGTCGACACAAATCCGGCAAATTCGCCAAAGTTCCGGCAAGTTCGCCGTATTTCCGGCAAGGTTGCCACAAATCCGGCAAGGTCGACATAGTTCCGGCAAGGTCGCCGTATTTCCGGCAAGGTCGCCAGAAATCCGACAAGGTCGCCATAGTTCCGGCTTGGTCGCCGTATTTCCGGCAAGGTCGCCACAAATCCGGCAAGGTCGCTATAAATCCGGCAAGGTCGCCATAAATCCGACGACGTCGCCATATTTCCGGCAAGGTCGCCATAAATCCAGCGACGTCGCCATATTTCAGGCAAGATCGCCCTAAATCCGGCAAGGTCGCCATAAATCCGGCGAGGTCGCCATATTTCCGGCAAGGTCGCCATAAATCCGGCAAAGTCGGCACCAATCCGGTAAGGTCGCCATATTTCAGGCAAGACCGCCATCAATCCGGCAAGGTCGCCATAAATCCGGCGAGGTCGCCATATTTCCGGCAAGGTCGCCACAAATCCGGCAAGGTCGCCATATTTCCGGCAAAGTCGCCATAATTCCGGCAAGGTCGGCATAAATCCGGCGAGGTCGCCATATTTCCGGCAAGGTCGCCATAAATCCGGCAAGGTCGCCACAAATCCGGCAAATTCGCCATAGTTCCGGCAAGGTCGCCGTATTTCAGGCAAGATCGCTACAAATCCGGCAAGGTCGCCATAGTTCCGGCAAGGTCGCCGTATTTCCGGCAAGGTCGCCAGAAATCCGACACGGTCGCCATAGTTCCGGCTTGGTCGCCGTATTTCCGGCAAGGTCGCCACAAATCCGGTAAAGTCGCTATAAATCCGGCAAGGTCGCCATAAATCCGACGAGGTCGCCATATTTCCGGCAAGGTCGTCATAAATCCAGCGACGTCGCCATATTTCCGGCAAGGTCGCCATAAATCCGGCAAGGTCGGCACCAATCCGGTAAGGTCGCCATATTTCAGGCAAGATCGCCATAAATTCGGCAAGGTCGCCATAAATCCGGCGAGGTCGCCATATTTCCGGCAAGGTCGCCATAAATCCGGCAAAGCCGCCATAAATCCGACAAGGTCGGCACAAATACGGCGAGATCGCCATATTTCCGGCAAGGCCATGAATCCGGCAAGGTCGCCACAAATCCGGCAAGGTCGCCATATTTCCGGCAAGTTCGCCATGAATCCGGCAAGGTCGCCACAAATCCGGCAAGGTCACCATATTCCCGGCAAGGTCGCCATAAATCCGGCAAGGTCGCCACTAATCCGGCAAGGTCGCCATATTTCCGTCAAGGTCGCCATATTTCCTGCAAGGTCGCCACAAATCCGGCAAGGTCGCCATATTTCCAGCAAGGTCGCCATATTTACGGCAAGGTCGCCACTAATCCGGCAATGTCGCCATATTTCCGGCAAGGTCGCCATAAATCCGGCAAGGTCGACATAAATCCGGCGAGGTCGCCACATTTCCGGCAAGGTCGCCATAAATCCGGCAAGGTCGACACAAATCCGGCAAATTCGCCATAGTTCCGGCAAGTTCGCCGTATTTTCGGCAAGATTGCCACAAATCCGTCAAGGTCGCCATAGTTCCGGCAAGGTCGCCATATTTCCGCCAAGGTCTTCATAAATCCGGCAAGATTGACATAAATCCGGCGAGGTCGCCATATTTCCGGCAAGTTCGCCATAAATCCGGCAAGGTCGGCATAAATCCGGCGAGGTCGCCATATTTCCGGCAAGGTCGCCATAAATCCGGCAAGGTCGACACAAATCCGGCAAATTCGCCAAAGTTCCGGCAAGTTCGCCGTATTTCCGGCAAGGTTGCCACAAATCCGGCAAGGTCGACATAGTTCCGGCAAGGTCGCCGTATTTCCGGCAAGGTCGCCAGAAATCCGACAAGGTCGCCATAGTTCCGGCTTGGTCGCCGTATTTCCGGCAAGGTCGCCACAAATCCGGCATGGTCGCTATAAATCCGGCAAGGTCGCCATAAATCCGACGACGTCGCCATATTTCCGGCAAGGTCGCCATAAATCCAGCGACGTCGCCATATTTCAGGCAAGATCGCCATAAATCCGGCAAGATCGCCATAAATCCGGCGAGGTCGCCATATTTCCGGCAAGGTCGCCATAAATCCGGCAAAGTCGGCACCAATCCGGTAAGGTCGCCATATTTCAGGCAAGACCGCCATCATTCCGGCAAGGTCGCCATAAATCCGGCGAGGTCCCCATATTTCCGGCAAGGTCGCCACAAATCCGGCAAGGTCGCCATATTTCCGGCATGGTCGCCATAATTCCGGCAAGGTCGGCATAAATCCGGCGAGGTCGCCATATTTCCGGCAAGGTCGCCATAAATCCGGCAAGGTCGCCACAAATCCGGCAAATTCGCCATAGTTCCGGCAAGGTCGCCGTATTTCAGGCAAGATCGCTACAAATCCGGCAAGGTCGCCATAGTTCCGGCAAGGTCGCCGTATTTCCGGCAAGGTCGCCAGAAATCCGACAAGGTCGCCATAGTTCCGGCTTGGTCGTCGTATTTCCGGCAAGGTCGCCACAAATCCGGTAAAGTCGCTATAAATCCGGCAAGGTCGCCATAAATCCGACGAGGTCGCCATATTTCCGGCAAGGTCGTCATAAATCCAGCGACGTCGCCATATTTCCGGCAAGGTCGCCATAAATCCGGCAAGGTCGGCACCAATCCGGTAAGGTCGCCATATTTCAGGCAAGATCGCCATAAATCCGGCAAGGTCGCCATAAATCCGGCGAGGTCGCCATATTTCCGGCAAGGTCGCCATAAATCCGGCAAAGCCGCCATAAATCCGACAAGGTCGGCACAAATACGGCGAGATCGCCATATTTCCGGCAAGGCCATGAATCCGGCAAGGTCGCCACAAATCCGGCAAGGTCGCCATATTTCCGGCAAGTTCGCCATGAATCCGGCAAGGTCGCCACAAATCCGGCAAGGTCACCATATTCCCGGCAAGGTCGCCATAAATCCGGCAAGGTCGCCACTAATCCGGCAAGGTCGCCATATTTCCGTCAAGGTCGCCATATTTCCTGCAAGGTCGCCACAAATCCGGCAAGGTCGCCATATTTCCAGCAAGGTCGCCATATTTACGGCAAGGTCGCCACTAATCCGGCAATGTCGCCATATTTCCGGCAAGGTCGCCATAAATCCGGCAAGGTCGACATAAATCCGGCGAGGTCGCCACATTTCCGGCAACGTCGCCATAAATCCGGCAAGGTCGACACAAATCCGGCAAATTCGCCATAGTTCCGGCAAGTTCGCCGTATTTTCGGCAAGATTGCCACAAATCCGGCAAGGTCGCCATAGTTCCGGCAAGGTCGCCGGATTTCCGGCAAGGTCGCCAGAAATCCGACATGGTTGCTATAGTTCCGGCTTGGTCACCGTATTTCCGGCAAGGTCGCTACAAATCCGGCAAGGTCGCTATAAATCCGGCAAGGTCGCCATCTATCCGACGAGATCGCCATATTTCCGGCAAGGTCGCCATAAACCAGCGACGTCGCCATATTTCCGGCAAGGTCGACATAAATCCGGCAAGGTCGGCACCAATCCGGTAAGGTCGCCATATTTCAGGCAAGATCGACATAAATCCGGCAAGGTCGCCATAAATCCGGCGAGGTCGCCATATTTCCGGTAAGGTCGCCATAAATCCGGCAAAGTCGGCACCAATCCGGTAAGGTCGCCATATTTCAGGCAAGATCGCCATCAATCCGGCAAGGTCGCCATAAATACGGCGAGGTCGCCATATTTCCGGCAAGGACGCCACAAATCCGGCAAGGTCGCCATATTTCCGGCAAGGTCGCCATAAATCCGGCAAGGTCGGCATAAATCCGGCGAGGTCGCCATATTTCCGGCAAGGTCGCCATAAATCCGGCAAAGTCGCCACAAATCCGGCAAATTCGCCATAGTTACGGCAAGGTCGCCGTATTTCCGGCAAGATCGCTACAAATCCGGCAAGGTCGCCATAGTTCCGACAAGGTCGCCGTATTTCCGGCAAGGTCGCCAGAGAGCCGACAAGGTCGCCATAGTTCCGGCTTAGTCGCCGTATTTCCGGCAAGGTCGCCACAAATCCGGCATGGTCGCCATATTTCGGGCAAGGCCGCCATGAATCCGGCAAGGTCGCCACAAATCCGGCAAGATCGCCATATTTCCGGGAAGTTCGCCATGAATCCGGCAAGGTCGCCACAAATCCGGCAAGGTCACCATATTCCCGGCAAGGTCGCCATAAATCCGGGAAGGTCGCCACTAATCCGGCATGGTCGCCATAAATCCAGCGACGTCGCCATATTTCTGGCAAGGTCGCCACAAATCCGGCAAGGTCGCTATAAATCCGGCAAGGTCGCCATAAATCCGAAGAGGTCGCCATATTTCCGGCAAGGTCGCCATAAATCCAGCGACATCGCCATATTTCTGGCAAGTTCGCCATATTTCAGGCAAGCGCCATAAATCCGGCAAGATCGCCATATTTCACGCAAGGTCGCCACAAATCCGGCAAGGTCGCCATATTTCCGGGAAGGTCGCCATATTTACGGCAAGGTCGCCACTAATCCGGCAAGGTCGCCATATATCCGGCAAGGTCGCCATAAATCCGACAAGGTCGCCACAAATTCGGCGAGGCCGCCATTTTTCACGGCAATGTCGCCTTAATACGGCAAGGTCGCCACAAATCCGGCGAGGTCGCCATTTTTCCGGCAAGGTCGCAACAAATCCGGCGAGGTTACCATATTTCAGGCAAGTTCGCCATAAATCCGTCAAAGTCCCGATAAATCCAGCGAGGTCGCCATATTTCCGGCAATGTCGTCATAAATCCGGCAAGGTCGCCATAAATCCGGCGAGGTCGCCATATTTCCGGCAAGGTCGCCATAAATCTGGCAAGGTCGCCATAAATCCGGCGAGGTCGCCATATTTCCGCCAAGGTCGTCATAAATCCGGCAAGGTTGACATAAATCCGGCGAGGTCGCCATATTTCCGCCAAGGTCGCCATAAATCCGGCAAGATCGCCATAAATCCGGCGTGGACGCCATATTTCCGGCAAGGTCGCCATAAATCCGGCGAGGTCGCCATATTTCCGGCAAGGTCGCCATATATCTGGCAAGGTCGCCATAAATCCGGCGAGGTCGCCATATTTCCGCCAAGGTCGCCATAAATCCGGCAAGATCGCCATAAATCCGGAGTGGACGCCATATTTCCGGCAAGGTTGCAATAATTCCGGCGACGTCGCCATATCTCCGGCTAGTCGCCATAAATCCGGCAAGGTCGCCATAAGTCCGGCGAGGTCGCCATATTCCCGGCGAGGGCGCCATATTCCCGGCAAGTTTGCCATAAATCCGGCAAGGTCGCCATAAATCCGGCGAGGTCGCCGTATTTCCGGCAAGGGCGCCTGAAATCCGGCAAAGTCGGCATAGCTCCGGCGAGGTCGCCGTATTTCCGGCAAGGTCGCAACAAATCCGGCAAGGTCGCTATAAATCCGGCAAGGTCGCCATAAATCCGAAGAGGTCGCCATATTTCCAGCAAGGTCGCTATAAATCCGGCAATGTCGCCATAAATCCGAAGAGGTCGCCATATTTCCGGCAAGGTCGCCATAAATCCAGCGACGTCGCCATATTTCTGGCATGGTCGCCACAAATCCGGCAAGGTCGCTATAAATCCGGCAAGTTCGCCATAAATCCGAAGAGGTCGCCATATTTCCTGCAAGGTCGCCATAAATCCAGCGACGTCGCCATATTTCTGGCAAGGTCGCCAAAAATCCGGCAAGGTCGGCACCAATCCGGTATGTTCGCCATATTTCAGGCAAGCGCCATAAATCCGGCAAGATCGCCATATTTCATGCAAGGTCGCCACAAATCCGGCAAGGTCGCCATATTTCACGCAAGGTCGCCACAAATCCGGCAAGGTCGCCATATTTCCGGGAAGGTCGCCATATTTACGGCAAGGTCGCCACTAATCCGGCAAGGTCGCCATATATCCGGCAAGGTCGCCATAAATCCGACAAGGTCGCCACAAATACGGCGAGGCCGCCATTTTTCACGGCAATGTCGCCTTAATACGGCAAGGTCGCCACAAATCCGGCGAGGTCGCCATTTTTCCGGCAAGGTCGCAACAAGTCCGGCGAGGTTACCATATTTCAGGCAAGTTCGCCATAAATCCGGCAAAGTCCCGATAAATCCAGCGAGGTCGCCATATTTCCGGCAATGTCGTCATAAATCCGGCAAGGTCGCCATAAATCCGGCGAGGTCGCCATATTTCCGGCAAGGTCGCCATAAATCTGGCAAGGTCGCCATAAATCCGGCGAGGTCGCCATATTTCCGCCAAGGTCGTCATAAATCCGGCAAGGTTGACATAAATCCGGCGAGGTCGCCATATTTCCGCCAAGGTCGCCATAAATCCGGCAAGATCGCAATAAATCCGGCGTGGACGCCATATTTCCGGCAAGGTCGCCATAAATCCGGCGAGGTCGCCATATTTCCGGCAAGGTCGCCATATATCTGGCAAGGTCGCCATAAATCCGGCGAGGTCGCCATATTTCCGCCAAGGTCGCCATAAATCCGGCAAGATCGCCATAAATCCGGCGTGGACGCCATATTTCCGGCAAGGTTGCAATAATTCCGGCGACGTCGCCATATCTCCGGCTAGTCGCCATAAATCCGGCAAGGTCGCCATAAGTCCGGCGAGGTCGCCATATTCCCGGCGAGGGCGCCATATTCCCGGCAAGGTCGCCATAAATCCGGCAAGGTCGCCATAAATCCGGCGAGGTCGCCGTATTTCCGGCAAGGTCGCAACAAATCCGGCAAGGTCGCTATAAATCCGGCAAGGTCGCCATAAATCCGAAGAGGTCGCCATATTTCCAGCAAGGTCGCTATAAATCCGGCAATGTCGCCATAAATCCGAAGATGTCGCCATATTTCCGGCAAGGTCGCCATAAATCCAGCGACGTCGCCATATTTCTGGCATGGTCGCCACAAATCCGGCAAGGTCGCTATAAATCCGGCAAGTTCGCCATAAATCCGAAGAGGTCGCCATATTTCCGGCAAGGTCGCCATAAATCCAGCGACGTCGCCATATTTCTGGCAAGGTCGCCAAAAATCCGGCAAGGTCGGCACCAATCCGGTATGTTCGCCATATTTCAGGCAAGCGCCATAAATCCGGCAAGATCGCCATATTTCATGCAAGGTCGCCACAAATCCGGCAAGGTCGCCATATTTCCGGGAAGGTCGCCATATTTACGGCAAGGTCGCCACTAATCCGGCAAGGTCGCCATATTTCCGGCAAAGTCGACATAATTCCGGCAACGTCGCCACAAATTCGGCGAGGCCTCCATTTTTCACGGCAAGGTCGCCATAAATACGGCAAGGTCGCCACAAATCCGGCGAGGTCGCCATTTTTCCGGCAAGGTCGCCATAAGTCCGGCAAGGTCGCAACAAATCCGGCGAGGTTACCATATTTCAGGCAAGTTCGCCACAAATCCGGCAAAGTCCCGATAAATCCGGCGAGGCCGCCATATTTCCGGCAATGTCGCCATAAATCCGCAAGGTCGCCATAAATCCGGCGAGGTCGCCATGTTTCCGGCAAGGTCGCCATAAATCTGGCAAGGTGGCCATAAATCTGGCGAGCTCGCCATATTTCCGGCAAGGTCGCCATAAATCCTGCAAGGTCGCCATAAATCCGGCGAGCTCGCTATATTTCCAGCAAGGTCGCCATAAATCCGGCAATGTCGCGATAAATCCGCCGAGGTGTCTATATTACCGGCAAGGTCGCCATAAATCCGGCAAGATCGCCATAAATCCGGCGAGGTCGCCATATTTCCGCCAAGGTCGTCATAAATCCGGCAAGGTTTACATAAATCCGGTGAGGTCGCCATATTTCCGCCAAGGTCGCCATAAATCCGGCAAGATCGCCATAAATCCGGCGAGGACGCCATATTTCCGGCAAGTTTGCCATAATTCCGGCGAGGTCGCCATATCTCCGGCTAGTCGCCATAAATCCGGCAAGGTCGCCATAAGTCCGGCGAGGTCGCCATATTCCCGGCGAGATCGCCATATTCCCGGCAAGGTCGCCATAAATCCGGCAAGGTCGCCATAAATCCGGCGAGGTCGCCATATTTCCGGCAAGTTCGCCATAAATCCGGCAAGGTCCGCATAACTACGGCGAGGTCGCCATATTTCCGGCAAGGTCGCCATAAATCCGGCAAGGTCGACACAAATCCGGCAAATTCGCCATAGTTCGGGCAAGTTCGCCGTATTTCCGGCAAGATTGCCACAAATCCGGCAAGGTCGCCATAGTTCCAGCAAGATCGCCGTATTTCCGGCAAGGTCGCCAGAAATCCGGCAAGGTCGACATAATTCCGGCTTGGTCGCCGTATTTCCGGCAAGGTCGCCACAAATCCGGCAATGTCGCTATAAATCCGGCAAGGTCGCCATAAATCCGAAGAGGTCGCCATATTTACGGCAAGGTCGCCATAAATCCGGCAAGGTCCGCATAAATCCGGCGAGGTCGCCATATTTCCGGCAAGGTCGCCATAAATCCGGCAAATTCGACACAAATCCGGCAAATTCGCCATAGATCCGGCAAGTTCGCCGTATTTCCGGCAAGATTGCCACAAATCCGGCAAGGTCGCCATAGTTCCGGCAAGATCGCCGTATTTCCGGCAAGGTCGCCAGAAATCCGGCAAGGTCGACATAATTCCGGCTTGGTCGCCGTATTTCCGGCAAGGTCGTCACAAATCCGGAAAGGTCGCTATAAATCCGGCAAGGTCGCCATAAATCCGAAGAGCTCACCATATGTCCGGCAAGGTCGCCATAAATCCAGCGACGTCGCCATATTTCTGGCAAGGTCGCCATAAATCCGGCAAGGTCGGCACCAATCCGGTAAGTTCGCCATATTTCAGGCAAGACCGCCATAAATGCGGCAAGGTCGCCATAAATGCGGCGAGGTCGCCACATTTCCGGCAAGGTCGCCATAAATCCGGCAAGGTCGCCATAAACCGGCAAGGTCGGCACAAATCCGGCGAGGTCGCCATATTTCCGGCAAGTTCGCCATGAATCCGGCAAGGTCGCCACAAATCCGGCAAGGTCACCATATTCCCGGCAAGGTCGCCATATATCCGGCAAGGTCGCCACTAATCCGGCAAGGTCGCCATATTTCCGTCAAGGTCGCCATATTTCCGGCAAGGTCGTCACAAATTCGGCAAGGTCGCCATATTTCCGGCAAGGTCGCCATATTTAGCAAAATGTCGCCATCAGTAGCAAAACAGAATTTCTCCTCATTGGCTCCAAATCAACACTCACTAAAATTAACAACCCCACTCTCACTATCGACGGCACCACTGTCTCCCCATCTCCTCAGGCACGCAACCTTGGCGTGATCCTTGACTCAACCCTCTTCCTTGAGCCTCACATCCGCCATGTTGTCAAAACATCATTTTTTCACCTCCGCAACATTGCAAAAATCAGATCGTCTCTCACACCCCCCGCTGCTGAAAGACTCATCCATGCCTTCATCTCCTCCCGACTGGACTACTGTAACTCTCTTCTTTTCGGAATCAATTCCAGCAGCATCAAACGACTCCAACTGGTCCAAAATGCAGCCGCTCGACTCATTACCCCCACCAAATCCTGGCACCACATCACCCCAGTTCTCAAAGAACTTCACTGGCTTCCCATTTCCCACCGGATCACCTACAAAATCCTGGTCCTCACCTACAAAGCCCTCAACAACCTGGCCCCCCCTTATCTCATTGACCTCCTCTCCCCCTACCAACCCTCACGGTCCCTCAGATCCACATCAGCTGGTCTCCTCTCCACTCCGAAATCAAACCTCTGCACCTTTGGAGGCAGAGCCTTCTCCAGGGCAGCTCCCAGGCTCTGCAATTCCCTCCCACAACCGGTCCGAAATTCTGAGTCCCTCACCATCTTCCAGTCCCGCCTCAAGACCCATCTCTTCACCTCTGCATACCCTTAGTCCCATGTTCCTCTCCCCTCTGTCTTACTGCTCTATTTTGTTTTGTTTATTCCTGACTCTCAATTGTAAAGCGACTTTGAGTCCTGAAAAGCGCTATATAAATAAAATCTATTATTATTATTATTATTATTTACGGCAACGTCGCCACTAATCCGGGAAGGTCGCCATATTTCCGGCAAGGTCGCCATAAATCCGGCAAGGTCGCCACAAATTCGGCGAGGCCGCCATTTTTCACGGCATGGTCGCCATAAATACGGCAAGGTCGCCACAAATTCGGCGAGGTTGCCATTTTTCCGGCAAGGTCGCCATAAATCCGGCAAGGTCGCAACAAATCCGGCGAGGTTACCATATTTCAGGCAAGTTCGCCATAAATCCGGCAAAGTCCCGATAAATCCGGTGAGATCGCCATATTTCCGGCAAGGTCACCATATTCCCGGCAAGGTCGCCATAAATCCGGCAAGGTCGCCACTAATCCGGCAAGGTCGCCATATTTCCGGCAAGGTCGCCATATTTCCGGCAAGGTCGCCACAAATCAGGTAAGCTCGGCATATTTCCGGCAAGGTCGCCATATTTACGGCAAGGTCGCCACTAATCCGTCAAGATCGCCATATTTCCGGCAAGGTCGCCATAAATCCGGCTAGGTCGCCATAAATCCGGCGAGGTCGCCATATTTCCGGCAAGGTCGCCATAAATCTGGCAAGGTCGCCATAAATCTGGCGAGCTCGCCATATTTCCGGCAAGGTCGCTATATTTACGGCAAGATCGCCACAAATCCGACAAGGTCGCCATATTTCCGGCAAGGTCGCCATATTTACGGCAAGGTCGCCACTAATCCGGCAAGGTCGCCATAAATCTGGCACGGTCGCCATAAATCTGGCGAGCTCGCCATATTTCCGGCAAGGTCGCCATAAATCCGGCAATGTCGCGATAAATCCGGCGAGGTCGCTATATTTCCGGCAAGGTCGCCATAGATATGGCAAGGTCGCCACAAATCCGGTGAGGTCGCCATAATTCCGGCGAGTTCGCCACAAATCCGGCGTCGCCACAAATCCGGCGAGGTCGCCATATTTCCGGCAAGGTCGCCACAAATCCCGCAAGGTCTCCATAAATCCGGCAAGGTCGCCATAAATCTGGCGTGCTCCCCATATTTCCGGCAAGGTCGCCATAAATCCGGCAAGGTCGCCATAAATCCGGCGAGCTCGCTATATTTCCAGCAAGGTCGCCATAAATCCGGCAATGTCTCGATAAATCCGGCGAGGTCGCTATATTTCCGGCAATGTAGCCATAAATCCGGCAAGGTCGCCATAAATCCGGTAAGGTCGCCACAAATCCGGCAAGTTCGCTATAAATCCGGCAAGGTCGCCATAAATCCGACGAGGTCGCCATATTTCCGGCAAGGTCGCCATAAATCCAGCGACGTCGCCATATTCCCGGCTAGGTCGCCATAAATCCGGCAAGGTCGGCACCAATCCGGTAAGGTCGCCATATTTCCGGCAAGTCCACCATGAATCCTGTACGGTCGCCATATTTCAGGCAAGATCGCCATGTCCGGCAAGGTCGCCATAAATCCGGCGAGGTCGCCATATTTCCGGCAAGGTCGCCATAAATCCAGCAAGGTCGCCAGAAATCCGGCAAGGTCGGCACAAATCCGGCGAGGTCGCCAAATTTCGGCAAGGCCACCATGAATCCGGCAAGGTCGCCACTAATCCGGCAAGGTCGCCATATTTCCGGCAAGGTCGCCATATTTCCGGCAAGGTCGCCACAAATCCGGCAAGGTCGCCATATTTCCGGCAAGGTCGCCATATTTACGGCAAGGTCGCCAGTAATCCGGCAAGGTCGCCATATTACCGGCAAGTTCGCCATAAATCCGGCACGGTCGCCACAAATTCGGCGATGCCGCCATATTTCTTGGCAATGTCGCCATAAAATACGACAAGGTCGCCACAAATCCGGCGAGTTCGCCGTAGTTCCGGCAAGGTCGCCATAAATCCGGCAAGGTCGCCACAAATCCGGCGAGGTTACCATATTTCAGGCAAGGTCGCCATGAATCCGGCGAGATCGCTATATTTCCGGCAAGGTCGCCACAAATCCGGCAAGGACGCCAAATTTCCGGCAAGGTCGCCATATTTCCGACCAGGTCGCCACAAATCCGGCAAGGTCGCCATATATCCGGCAAGGTCGCCATGAATCTGGCAAGGTCGCCACAAATCCAGCAAGGTCACCATATTCCCGGCAATGTCGCCATAAATCCGACAAGATCGCCACTAATCCGGCAAGGTCGCCATATTTCCGGCAAGGTCGCCATATCCCGGCAAGGTCGCCACAAATCCGGCAAGGTCGCCATATTTCCGGCAAGGTCGCCATATTTACGGCAATGTCGCCATAAATCCGGCAAGGTCGCCACAAATTCCGCGATGCCGCGATATTTCATGGCAAGGTCGCCATAAATACGGCAAGGTCGCCACAAATCCGGCGAGGTCGGCAATTTTCCGGCAAGGTCGCCATAAACCCGGCTAGGTCGCCTCAAATCCGGCGAGGTCGCCATATTTACGGCAAGTTCGCCATAAATCCGGCAAAGTCGCCATAAATCCGGCGAGGTCGCCATATTTCCGGCAAGGGCGCCATAAATCCGGTAAAGTCGGCACCAATCCGGTAAGGTCGCCATATTTCAGGCAAGATCGCCATAAATCCGGCAAGGTCGCCATAAATCCGGCGAGGTCGCCATATTCCCGGCATGGTCGCCACAAATCCGGCAAGGTCGCCATATTTACGGCAAGGTCGCCATATTTACGGCAAGGTCGCCACTAATCCGGCCAGGGCGCCATATTCCCGGGAAGGTCGCCATACATCCGGCAAGGTGGCCATAAATCCGGCGAGCTCGCTATATTTCCAGCAAGGTCGCCATAAATCCGGCAATGTCTCGATAAATCCGGTGAGGTCGCTATATTTCCAGCAAGGTCGCAATAAATCCGGCAAGTTCGCCATAAATCCGGCGAGTTCGCCATATTTCCGCCAAGGTCGCCATAAATCCGGAAAGGTTGCCATATTTCCGGCAATGTCGACATAAATCCTGCAAGGTCACCATAAATCCGGCAAGGTCGCCATAAATCCGGCGAGGTCGCTATATTTCCGGCAAGGTCGCCACAAATCAGGCAACGTCGCCAAATTTCTGGCAAGGTCGCCATATTTCCGGCAAGGTCGCAATAAACCCGACGAGGTCGCCATATTTCCGGCAAGGTCGCCATAAATCCGGCAAGGTCGGCACCAATCCAGCAAGGTTGCCATATTTCCGGCAAGTTCGCCATGAATCCGGTAAGGTCGCCACAAATCCGGCAAGGTCGCCATATTTATGGCAAGGTTGCCATATTTCCGGCAAAGTCGTCACAAATCCGGCAAGGACGCCATATTTCCGGCAAGGTCGCCATATTTCCGGCAAGGTCGCCACAAATCCGGCAAGGTCGCCATATTTCCGGCAAGATCGCCATATTCACGGCAAGGTCGCCACTAATCCGGCAAGGTCGCCATATTTCCGGCAAGGTCGCCATGAATCCGGCAAGCTCGCCACAAATTCGGCGATGCCGCCATATTTCCGGCAAGATCGCCATAAATCCGGCAAGCGCCATAAATCTGGCGAGATCCCTATATTTCCGGCAACGTCGCCATAAATCCGGCAAGGTCGCCATAAATCCGGCGAGCTCGCTATATTTCCAGCAAGGTCGCCATAAATCCGGCAATGTCTCGATAAATCCGGCGAGGTCGCTATATTTCCGGCAAGGTAGCCATAAATCCGGCAAGGTCGCCATAAATCCGGCGAGGTCGCCATATTTCCGCCAAGGTCGCCACAAATCCGGCAAGTTCGCTATAAATCCGGCAAGGTCGCCATAAATCCGACGAGGTCGCCATATTTCCGGCAAGGTCGCCATAAATGCAGGAGGTCGCCATATTCCAGGCAAGGTCGCCATGAATCCGGCAAGGTCGCCACAAATACGGCAAGGTCACCATATTCCCTGCAAGGTCGCCATAAATCCGGCAAGGTCGCCACTAATCCGGCAGGGTCGCCATATTTCCGGCAAGGTCGCCATATTTCTGGCAAGGTCGCCACAAATCCGGCAATGTCGCCATATTTCCGGCAAGGTCGCCTTAATTACGGCAAGGTCGCCACTAATCCGGCAAGGTCGCCATATTTCCATATTCCCGGCAAGTTCGCCATGAATCCGGTAAGGTCGCCATATTTCAGGCAAGATCGCCATAAGTCCGGCAAGGTCGCCATAAATCCGGCGAGGTCGCCATATTTCCGGCAAGATCGCCATAAATCCGACAAGGTCGCCATAAATCTGGCGAGCTCCCCATATTTCAGGCAAGATCGCCATAAATCCGGCAAGGTCGCCATAAATCCGGCGAGGTCGCCATATTTCCGGCAAGGTCGCCACAAATCCGGCAATGTCGCCATATTTCCGGCAAGGTCGCTATATTTACGGCAAGGTCGCCACTAATTCAACAAGGTCGCCATATTTCCGGCAAGGTCGCCATAAATCCGGCAAGGTCGCCATAAACCCGGCGAGGTCGCCATATTTCCGCCAAGGTCGCCATAAATCCGGCAAGGTTGCCATATTTCCGGCAAGGTCGCAATAAATCCGGCAAGGTCGCCATAAATCCGGCAAGGTCGACATAAATCCGGCGAACTCGCTATAGTTCCAACAAGGTCGCCAAAAATCCGGCAATGTCTCGATAAATCCGACGTGGTCGATATATTTCCGGCAAGGTCGCCATAAATCCGGCAAGGTTTCCATAAATCCGGCGAGGTCGGCACAAATCCGGCGAGGTCTCCATATTTCCGGCAAGGCCGCCATGAATCCGGCAAGGTCGCCACAAATCCGGCAAGGTCACCATATTCCCGGCAAGGTCGCCATAAATCCGGCAAGGTCGCCACTAATCCGGCAAGGTCGCCATATTCCCGGCAAGGTCGCCACAAATCCGGCAAGGTCGCCTTTTTCCGGCAAGGTCGCCTTAATTACGGCAAGGTCGCCACTAATCCGGCAAGGTCGCCATATTTCCATATTTCCGGCAAGTTCGCCATGAATCCGGTAAGGTCGCCAAATTTCAGGCAAGATCGCCATAAGTCCGGGAAGGTCGCCATAAATCCGGCGAGGTCGCCATATTTCCGGCAAGATCGCCATAAATCCGACAAGGTCGCCATAAATCTGGCGAGCTCCCCATATTTCAGGCAAGATCGCCATAAATCCGGCAAGGTCGCCATAAATCCGGCAAGGTCGCCATAAACCCGGCGAGCTCGCCATATTTCCGCCAAGGTCGCCATAAATCCGGCAAGGTTGCCATATTTCCGGCAAGGTCGCGATAAATCCGGCAATGTCGCCATAAATCCGGCAAGGTCGCCATAAATCCGGCGAACTCGCTATATTTCCAGCAACGTCGCCATAAATCCGGCAATGTCTCGATAAATCCGGCGAGGTCGCTATATTTCCGTCAAGGTCGCCATAAATCCGGCAAGGTCGCCATAAATCCGGCGAGGTCGCTATATTTCCCGCAAGGTCGCTTGCCGTAAATATAGCAATAGTAATAGGGGACTCTATGGTTAGGGGGTCGGATAGGCGATTCTTTGGACGCAGTCAGGAGACCCGGATGGTAGTTTGCCTCCCTGGTGCCAGGGTCAGGGATGTGTCTGAACGCGTCCAAGATATCCTGAAATCGGAGGGAGAGGAGCCTGAGGTTGTGGTACATATAGGTACCAATGACATAGGTAGAAAAAGAGAAGAGGTCTTGAAAGGAGAATTTAGGGAGTTGGGAGGAGAGTTAAGGAGAAGGACTACAAAGGTAACAATCTCAGGATTACTACCTGTGCCACGCGACGGTGAGAGTAGGAATGGAGTGAGGTGGAGGATAAATGCGTGGCTGAGGAACTGGTGCAGCGGGCAGGGATTCAAATTGCTGGATCATTGGGACCTCTTTTGGGGAAGGTGTGACCTGTACAGAAAGGACGGATTGCACTTGAACCCGAGGGGGACCAATATCCTGGCGGGGAGATTTGCAAAGGCTACTGGGGAGACATTAAACTAGAACGGTTGGGGGGAGGGACTCAAATAGAGAAAGCTAGTGGAAAATGTGGGAGGCAGGAGGCAGAGAAGGGAAGCACTCGGACCCAAAATGTAGGGGAGAAAGAAGAACAAGATAATAAACAGAGAATAAGTGGTGGTGGGTTTCTTAAATGTGTATATTTTAATGCTAGGAGCATTGTAAGAAAGGTGGATGAGCTTAGAGCCTGGATTGACACCTGGAAGTATGATGTTGTGGCGATCAGTGAAACATGGTTGCAGGAGGGCCAAATGGGGAGCGAGAATTGGAAGAGCAAATATGTAAGGAGATAGCAGATATTAGTAGTAAGCACAAGGAAGTGATTGTGGGAGATTTCAATTTCCCACACATAGACTGGGAAACAATTCTGTAAAAGGGCTGGATGGTTTGGAGTTTGTAAAATGTGTGTATGATAGTTTTTTGCAGCAATACATAGAGGTACCTACTAGAGAAGGGGCAGTGCTGGACCTCCTGTTAGGAAATGAGAGAGCAGGTGGCGGAGGTATGCGTCGGGGAGCACTTCGGGTCCAGTGATCACAAAACCATTAGTTTCAATATAATTATGGAGAGGGTCAGAACTGGACCTAGGGTTGAGATTTTTGATTGGAGAAAGGCTAACTTTGAGGAGATGCGAAAGGATTTAAAAGGAGTGAATTGGGACATGTTGTTTTATGGGAAGGATGTAGAAGAAAAATGGAGGACATTTAAGAGTGACATTTTAAGAGTACAGAATCTTTACGTCCCTGTTCGGTTGAAAAGAAATAGTAAAAAATGGAAAGAGCCATGGTTTTGAAGGGAAATTGGACACTTGGTTCGGAAAAAGAGAGAGATCTGCAATAATTATTGGCAGCATGGAGTAAATGAGGTGCTTGAGGAGTGTAAAGATTGTACAAAGAATATTAAGAAAGAAATTAGAAAAGCTAAAAGAATATATGAGGTTGCTTTGGCAAGTAAGGTGGAAGTAAATCCAAAGGGTTTCTACAGCTATATTAATAGCAAAAGGATAACAAGGAATAAAATTGGTCCATTAGAGAGTCAGAATGGACAGTTATCTGCAGAGCCAAAAGAGATGGGGGAGACATTGAACAATTTCTTTTCTTCGGTATTTACGAAGGAGAATGATATGGAATTATGTGAGTTAAGGGAAACAAGCAGAGTAGCAATGGAAACTGTGAGATTCAAATAAGAGGAGGTGCGGACACTTTTGAAAAATATGAAAACGGATAAGTCTCCAGGTCCTGACAGGATATTCCCTAGGACATTGAGGGAAGTTAGTGTAGAAATAGCAGGGGCTATGACAGAAATATTTCAAATGTCATTAGAAACGGGAATAGTGCCGGAGGATTGGCGTACTGCGCATGTTGTTCCGTTGTTTAAAAAGGGTTCGAAGAGTAAACCTAGCAATTATAAACCTGTTAGTTTGACGTCAGTGGTGGGCAAATTAATGGAAAGGATACTTAAAGATAATATATATAAGCATCTGGATAAGCAGGGTCTGATTAAGAACAGTCAACATGGATGTGTGCCTGGAAGTTCATACTTGACTAATCTTCTTGAATTTTTCGAAGAGGTTACCAGGGAAATTGATGAGGGTAAAGCAGTGGATGTTGTCTATATGGACTTCAGTAAGGCCTTTGACAAGGTTCCTCGTGGAAGGTTGGTTAAGAAGATTCAATTGTTGGGTATTAATGGTGGATTAGCAAGATGGATTCAACAGTGGCTGAACGGGAGATGCCAGAGAGTAATGGTGGATGGCTGTTTGTCAGGCTGGAGGCCGGTCAGTAGTGGGGTGCCTCAGGGGTCTGTGTTGGGTCCACTGTTGTTTGTCATGTACATCAATGATCTGGATGATGGTGTGGAAAATTGGATTAGTAAGTATGCAGATGATACTAAGATAGGTGGTGTTGTGGATAATGAAGTAGATTTTCAAAGTCTACAGAGAGATTTAGGTCATTTGGAAGAGTGGGCTGAAAGATGGCAGATGGAATTTAATGCTGACAAATGTGAGGTGCTACATCTCGGCAGGACAAATCAAAATAGGACGTACACGGTAAATGGTAGCGAATTGAGGAATGCAGTTGAACAGAGGGAGCTAGGAATAACTGTGCATAGTTCCCTGAAGGTGGAATCTCATGTAGATAGGGTGGTAAGGAAAGCTTTTGGTGTGCTGGCCTTTATAAATCAGAGCATTGAATATAGAAGTTGGGATGTAATGTTAAAATTGTACAAGGCATTGGTGAGGCCAGTTCTGGAGTATGGAGTACAATTTTGATCGCCTAATTATAGGAAGGATGTCACCAAAATAGAGAGAGTACAGAGGAGATTTACTAGAATGTTGCCTGGGTTTCAGCAACTAAGTTACAGAGAAAGGTTGAACAAGTTAGGTCTTTATTCTTTGGAGCGCAGAAGGTTAAGAGGGGACTTGTGTTCGGCACGGACTGTTCTTCACGGACTTGAAGGGCCGAGATGGCCTGTTTCCGTGCTGTTATGGTTATATATGGTTATATGGTTATATGGTTATAAGGTCGCCACAAATCAGGCAAGGTCGACAAATTTCCGGCAAGGTCGCCTTATTTCCGGCAAGGTCGCCACAAATCCGGCAGGGTCGCCGTATTTCCGGCAGGGTCGCCATGAATCCGGTAAGGTCGACACAAATCCGGCAAGGTCACCATATCCCCGGCAAGGTCGCCATAAATCCGGCAAGGTCGCCACTAATTCGGCAAGGTCGCCATATTTCCGGCAAGATCGCCATATTTCCGACAAGGTCGCCTCAAATCCGGCAAGGTCGCCATATTTCCGACAAGGTCGCCTCAAATCCGGCAAGGTCGCCATATTTCCGGCAAGGTCGCCATATTGACGGCAAGGTCGCCACTAATCCGGCAAGGTCGCCATATTTCCGGCAAGGTCGCCATAAATCCGGCAACGTCGCGACAAATTCCGCGATGCCGCGATATTTCATGGCAAGGTCGCCATAAATACGGCAAGGTCGCCACAAATCCGGCGAGGTCGCCATATTTCCGGCAAGGTCGCCACAAATCCGGCAAGGTCGCCATATTTCCGGCAAGGTCGCCATATTTACGGCAAGGTCGCCACTGATCCGGCAAGGTCGCCATATTTCCGGCAAGGTCGCCATAAATCCGGCAAGGTCGCCACAAATTCGGCGAGGTCGCCATATTTCCGGCAAGGTCGCCATAAATACGGAAAGGTCGCCACAAATCCTGCGAGGTCGCAACTTTTCCGGCAAGGTCGCGCTAAATCCGGCAAGGTCGCCACAAATCCGGCGAGGTTACTATATTTCAGGCAAGGTTACCATAATTCCGGCGACTTTGCCATATTTCCGTCAAGGTCGCCATAAATCCGGCAAGGTCGGCATAAATCCGGCGAGGTCGCCATATTTCCGGCAAGGTCGCCATAAATCCGGCAAGGTCGCCACAAATCCGGCAAGTTCGCCATAGTTCCGGCAAGGGCGCCGTATTTCCGGCAAGATCGCTACAAATCCGGCAAGGTCGCCATAGTTCCGGCAAGGTCGCCGTATTTCCGGCAAGGTCGCCAGAAATCCGGCAAGGTCGCCATAGTTCCGGCTTGGTCGCCGTATTTCCGTCAAGGTCGCCACAAATCCGGCAAGGTCGCTATAAATCCGGCAAGGTCGCCATAGATACGACGAGGTCGACATATTTCCGGCAAGGTCGCCATAAATCCAGCGACGTCGCCATATTTCCGGCAAGGTCGCCACAAATCCCGCAAGGTCGCCATATTTCCGGCAAGGTCGCCATGGATCCGGCAAGGTCGCCACAAATCCGGCAAGGTCACCATATTCCCGGCAAGGTCGCCATAAATCCGGCAAGGTCGCCACTAATCCGGCAAGGTCGCCATATTTCCGGCAAGGTCGCCATATTTCCGGCAAAGTCGCCACAAATCCGGCACGGTCGCCGTATTTCCGGCAAGGTCGCCATATTTACGGCCAGGTCGCCACTAATCCGGCAAGGTCGCCATATTTCAGACAAGGTCGCCATAAATCCGGCAAGGTCGCCACAAATTCCGCGATGCCGCGATATTTCATGGCAATGTCGCCATAAATACGGCAAGGTCGCCACAAATCCGCCGAGGTCGCCAATTTTCCGGCAATGTCGCCATAAACCCGGCAAGGTCGCCTCAAATCCGGCGAGGTCGCCATATTTCCGGCAAGTTCGCCATAAATCCGACAACGTCGCCATAAATCCGGCGAGGTCGCCATATGTCCGGCAAGGTCGCCATAAATCCGGCAAAGTCGGCACCAATCCGGTAAGGTCGCCATATTTCAGGCAAGATCGCCCTCTATCCGGCAAGGTCGCCATAAATCCGGCGAGGTCACCCTATTTCCGGCAAGGTCGCCACAAATCCGGCAAGGTCGCCATATTTACGGCAAGGTCGCCATATTTACGGCAAGGTCGCCACTAATCCGGAAAGGTCGCCATATTTCCGGCAAAGTCGCCATAAATCCGGCAAGGTCGCCACAAATTCGGCGAGGTCGCCATATTTCCGGCAAGGTCGCCATGAATACGGCAAGGTCGCCACAAATCCGGCGAGATCGCCACTTTTCCGGCAAGGTCGCGCTAAATCCGGCAAGGTCGCCACAAATCCGGCGAGGTTACTATATTTCGGGCAAGGTCGTCATAATTCCGGCAAAGTCGCCATAAATCCGGAGAGGTCGCCATACTACCGGCAAGGTCGCCATAAATCCGGCAAGGTCGCCATAATTTCGGCAAGGTCGCCATAAATCTGGCGAGCTCCCCATATTACCGGCGAGGTCGCCATATTCCCGGTAAGGTCGCCATAAATCCGGCGAGGTCCCCATATTTCCGGCAAGGTCGCCATAAATCCGGCAAGGTCGGCATAAATCCGGCGAGGTCGCCATATTTCCGGCAAGGTCGCCATTAATCCGGCAAGGTCGCCACAAATCCGGCAAGTTCGCCATAGTTCCGGCAAGGTCGCCGTATTTCCGGCAAGATCGCTACAAATCCGGCAAAGTCGCCATAATTCCGGCAAGGTCGCCATACTCCCGGCAAGTTCGCCAGAAATCCGACAAGGTCGCCATAGTTCCGGCTTGGTCGCCGTATTTCCGGCAAGGTCGCCACAAATCCGGCAAAGTCGCTATAAATCCGGAAAGGTCGCCATAAATCCGACGAGGTCGCCATATTTCCGGCAAGGTCGCCATAAATCCAGCGACGTCGCCATATTTCCGGCAAGGTCGCCATAAATCCGGCAAGGTCGGCACCAATCCGGTAAGGTCGCCATATTTCAGGGAAGATCGCCATAAATCCGGCAAGGTCGCCATAAATCCGGCGAGGTCGCCATATTTCCGGCAAGGGCGCCATAAATCCGGCAAGGTCGCCATAAATCCGACAAGGTCGGCAAAAATCCGGCGAGATCGCCATATTTCCGGCAAGGCCGCCATGAATCCGGCAAGGTCGCCACATATCCGGAAAGGTCGCCATATTTCCGGCAAGTTCGCCATGAATCCGGCAAATTCGCCACAAATCCGGCAAGGTCACCATATTCCCGGCAAGGTCGCCATAAATCCGGCAAGGTCGCCACTAATCCGGCAAGGTCGCCATATTTCCGTCAAGGTCGCCATATTTCCTGCAAGGTCGCCACAAATCCGGCAAGGTCGCCATATTTCCAGCAAGGTCGCCATATTTACGGCAAGGTCGCCACTAATCCGGCAAGGTCGCCATATTTCCGGCAAGGTCGCCATAAATTAGGCAAGGTCGCCACAAATTCGGCAAGTCCGCCATTTTTCACGGCAACGTCGCCATAAATCCGGCAAGGTCGCCATAAATCCGACAAAGTCGCCATAAATCCGGGGAGGTCGCCATATTTCCGGCAAGGTCGCCATAAATTAGGCACGGTCGCCATAAATCTGGCGAGCTCGCCATATTTCCGGCAAAGTCGCCATAAATCAGGCAAGGTCGCCATAAATCCGGCGAGCTCGCTATAGTTCCGGCAAGGTCGCCATAAATCCGGCAATGCCGCGATAAATCTGGCGAGGTCGCTATATTTCCGGCAAGGTCGCCATAAATCCGGCAAGGTCGCCATATTTCCCGCAAGGTCGCCACAAATCCGGCTAGGTCGCCACAAATCCGACGAGGTCGCCATATTTCCGGCAAGGTCGCACAGATCCGGGAAGGTCGCCATAAATCCGGCAAGGTCGCCACAAATCCGGCAAGATCGCCATATTTCCGGCAAGGTCGCCATAAATCCGGCATGGTCACCACAAACTCGTCGAGGTCGCCATATTTCAGGCAAGGTCGCCATAAATACGGCAAGGTCGCCACAAATCCGGCAATGTCGCCATAAATCCGGTGAGGTCGCCATACTTCCGGCAAGGTCGCCATAAATCCGGCAAGGTCGCCATAAATCCGGCGAGCTCGCTATATTTCCAGCAAGGTCGCCATAAATCCGGCAATGTCTCGATAAATCAGGCGAGGTCGCTATATTTCCGGCAAGGTCGCCATAAGTCTGGCAACGTTGCCATATTTCCGGCATGGTCGCCATAAATCCGGCAAGTCGCCATAAATCCGGCAAGGTCGCCATAAATCCGGCGAGCTCGCTATATTTCCAGCAAGGTCGCCATAAATCCGGCAATGTCTCGATAAATCCGGCGAGGTCGCTATATTTCCGGCAAGGTCTCCATAAGTCCGGCAAGGTCGCCATAAATCCGGCGAGGTCGCCATATTTACGGCAAGATCGCCATAAATCCGGCAAGGTCGCCATAAATCTGGCGAGCTCCCCATGTTTCAGGCAAGATCGCCATAAATCCGGCAAGGTCGCCATAAATCCGGCGAGGTCGCCATATTTTTGGCAAGGTCGCCACAAATCCGGCAAGGTCGCCATATTTCCGGCAAGGTCGCTATATTTACGGCAAGGTCGCCACTAATCCGGCAAGGTCGCCATATTTCCTGCAAGGTCGCCATAAATCCGGCAAGGTCGCCATAAATCCGGCGAGCTCGCTATATTTCCAGCAAGGTCGCCATAAATCCGGCAATGTCTCGATAAATCCGGCGAGGTCGCTATATTTCCGGCAAGGTCGCCATAAGTCCGGCAAGGTTGCCATATTTCCGGCATGGTCGCCATAAATCCGGCAAGTCGCCATAAATCCGGCAAGGTCGCCATAAATCCGGCGAGCTCGCTATATTTCCAGCAAGGTCGCCATAAATCCGGCAATGTCTCGATAAATCCGGCGAGGTCGCTATATTTCCGGCAAGGTCGCCATAAGTCCGGCAAGGTCGCCATCAATCCAGCGAGGTCGCCATATTTCCGGCAAGATCGCCATATTTCCGGCAAGGTCGCCATAAATCCGGCAAGGTCGCCACAAATTCCGCGATGCCGCGATATTTCATGGCAAGGTCGCCATAAATACGGCAAGGTCGCCACAAATCCGGCGAGGTCGCCAATTTACCGGCAAGGTCGCCATAAACCCGGCAAGGTCGCCTCACATCCGGCGAGGTCGCGATATTTCCGGCAAGTTCGCCATAAATCCGGCAACGTCGCCATAAATCCGGCAATGTCGCCATAAATCCGGCAAGGTCGAAACAAAACCGGCAAGTTCGCCATAGTTCCGGCAAGTTCGCCGTATTTCAGGCAAGATCGACACAAATCCGGCAAGGTCGCCATAGTTCCGGCAAGATCGCCGTATTTCCGGCAATGTCGCCATAAATCCGAAGAGGTCGCGATATTTCCGGCAAGGTCGCCATAAATCCAGCGACGTCGCCATACTTCTGGCAAGGTCGCCATAAATCCGGCAAGGTCGGCACCAATCCGGTAAATTCGCCATATTTCAGGCAAGATCGCCATAAATCCGGCAAGGTCGCCATAAATCCGGCGAGGTCGCCATATTTCCGGCAAGGTCGCCATAAATCCGGCAAGGTCGCCATAAATCCGGCAAGGTCGCCACAAATCCGGCAAGGTCACCATATTTCCGGCAAGGTCGCCACGAATCCGGCAAGGTCGCCACAAATCCGGCAAGGTCACCATATTCCCGGCAAGGTTGCCATAAATCCGGCAAGATCGCCACTAATCCGGCAAGGTCGCCATATTTCCGGCAAGGTCGCCATATTTCCGGCAAGGTCTCCACAAATCCGGCAAGGTCGCCATTTTTCCGGCGAGGTCGCCATATTTAAGGCAAGGTCGCCACTAATCCTGCAAGGTCGCCATATTTCCGGCAAGGTCGCCATAAATCCGGCAAGATCGCCACGAATTCCGCGATGCCGCGATATTTCATGGCAATGTCGCCATAAATACGGCAAGGTCTCCAAATCCGCCGAGGTCGCCAATTATCCGGCAAGGTCGCCATGAACGCGGCAAGGTCGCCTCAAATCCGGCGAGGTCGCCATATTTCCGGCAAGTTCGCCATAAATCCGGCAAAGTCGGCACCAATCCGGTAAGGTCGCCATATTTCAGGCAAGATCCCCATCAATCCGGCAAGGTCGCCATAAATCCGACGAAGTCGCCATATTTCCGGCAAGGTCGCCACAAATCCGGCAAGGTCGCCATATTTCAGGCAAGGTCGCCATATTTACGGCAAGGTCGCCACTAATCCGGAAAGGTCGCCATATTTCCGGCAAGGTCGCCATAAATCCGGCAAGGTCGCCACAAATTCGGCGAGGTCGCTATATTTCCGGCAAGGTCGCCATAAATACGGCAAGGTCGCCACAAATCCGGCGAGGTCGCCACTTTTCCGGCAAGGTCGCGCTAAATCCGGCAAGGTCGCCACAAATCCGGCGAGGTTACTATATTTCAGGCAAGGTCGTCTTAAATCCTGCAAGGTCGCCATAAATCCGGAGAGGTCGCCATACTACCGGCAAGGTCGCCATAAATCCGGCAAGGTCGCCATAATTTCGGCAAGGTCGCCATAAATCTGGCGAGCTCCCCATATTTCCGGCAAAGTCGCCATAAATCCGGCAAGGTTGCCATAATTCCGGCGAGGTCGCCATATTTCCGGCTAGTCGCCATAAATCAGGCAAGGTCGCCATAAGTCCGGGGAGGTCGCCATATTACCGGCGAAGTCGCCATATTCCCGGCAAGGACGCCATAAATCCGGCAAGGTCGCCATAAATCCGGCGAGGACGCCATATTTCCGGCAAGGTCGCCATTAATCCGGCAAGGTCGGCATATTTACGGCAAGATCGCCACTAATCCGGCAAGGTCGCCATAGTTCCGGCTTGGTCGCCGTATTTCCGGCAAGGTCGCCACAAATCCGGCGAGGTCGCCATATTTCCGGCAAGGTCGCCATAATCCCGGGAAGGTCGCCATATTTACGGCAAGATCGCCACTAATCCGGCAAGGTCGCCATATTTCCGGCAAGGTCGCCACAAATCCGGCTAGGTCGGCACAAATTCGGCGAGGCCGCCATTTTTCACGGCAAGGTCGCCATAAATACGGCAAGGTCGCCACAAATCCGGCGAGGTCGCCATTTTTCCGGCAAGGTCGCCATAAATCCGGCAAGGTCGCAACAAATCCGGCGAGGTTACCATATTTCAGGCAAGTTCGCCATAAATCCGGCAAAGTCCCGATAAATCCGGCAAGGTCGCCATAAATCTGGCAAGGTCGCCATAAATCTGGCGAGCTCGCCATATTTCCGGCAAAGTCGCCATAAATCCGGCAAGGTCGCAACAAATCCGGCGAGGTACCATATTTCAGGCAAGTTCGCCATAAATCCGGGAAAGTCCCGATAAATCCGGCAAGGTCGCCATAAATCTGGCAAGGTCGCCATAAATCTGGCGAGCTCGCCATATTTCCGGCAAGGTCGCCATAAATCCTGCAAGGTCGCCATAAATCCGGCGAGCTCGCTATATTTCCAGCAAGGTCGCCATAAATCCGGCAATGTCGCGATAAATCCGGCGAGGTCGCTATATTTCCGGCAAGGTCGCCATAAATCCGGCAAGGTCGCCATAAATCCGGCGAGGTCGCCATATTTCCGCCAAGGTCGCCATATTTCCGGCAAGGTCGCCATAAAGCCGGCAAGGTCGCCATATTCCCGGCAAGGTCGCCATATATCCGGCAAAGTCGCCACAATTCCGGCAAGATCGCCATATTTCCGACAAGGTCGCCATAAATCCGCAAAGGTCGCCACAAATATGGCAAGGCCGACATATTTCCGGCAAGGTCGCCATAAATCCGAAAACGTCGCCACAAATCCGGTGAGGTCTCAATATTTCCGGCAAAGTCGCCATAAATCCGGCAAGGTCGACACAAATCCGGCAAGATCGACATATTTCCGGGAAGGTCGCCATATTTACGGCAAGGTCGCCACTAATCCGGCAAGGTCGCCATATTTCCGGCAAGGTCGCCATAAATCCGGCTAGGTCGCCACAAATTCCGCGATGCCGCGATATTTCATGGCAAGGTCGCCAAAAATACGGCAAGGTCGCCACAAATCCGGCGAGGTCGCCAATTTACCGGCAAGGTCGCCATAAACCCGGCAAGGTCGCCTCACATCCGGCGAGGTTGCCATATTTCCGGCAATTTCGCCATAAATGCGGCAACGTCGCCATAAATCCGGCAATGTCGCCATAAATCCGGCAAGGTCGAAACAAAACCGGCAAGTTCGCCATAGTTCCGGCAAGGTCGCCATATTCCCGGGAAGGTCGCCATATTTACGGCAAGGTCGCCACTAATCCGGCAAGGTCGCCATATTTCCGGCAAGGTCGCCATAAATCCGGCTAGGTCGCCACAAATTCCGCGATGCCGCGATATTTCATGGCAAGGTCGCCATAAATACGGCAAGGTCGCCACAAATCCGGCGAGGTCGCCAATTTACCGGCAAGGTCGCCATAAACCCGGCAAGGACGCCTCACATCCGGCGAGGTCGCCATTTTTCCCGCAAGGTCGCCATAAATCCGGCAAGGTCGCAACAAATCCGGCGAGGTTACCATATTTCAGCAAGTTCGCCATAAATCCGGCAAAGTCCCGATAAATCCGGCAAGGTCGCCATAAATCTGGCAATGTCGCCATAAATCTGGCGAGCTCGCCATATTTCCGGCAAGGTCGCCATAAATCCTGCAAGGTCGCCATAAATCCGGCGACGTCTCCGTTATACCGGCGAGGTCGCCACAAATCCGGCGAGGTCGCCATCTTTCCGGCAAGGTGGCCACAAATCTCGCAAGGTCGCCATAAATCCGGCAAGGTGGCCACAAATCCGGCAAGGTCACCATATTTCCGGCAAGGTCGCCATTAATCCGGCAAGGTCGCCACAAATCCGCCAAGGTCGCCATATTTCCGGCAAGGTCGCAATATGTCCGGCAAGGTCGACACAAATCCGGCAAGGTCCCCATATTTCCGGCAAGGTCGCCATGAATACGACAAGGTCGCCACAAATCCGGCAATGTCGCCATATTTCCGAGAAGGTCGCCATACATCCGGCAAGGTCGCCATAAATCCGGCAAGGTTGCGACAAAACCGGCATGGTCGCCATACTTCCGGCAAGGTCGCCATTAATCCGGCAAGGTCGCCACAAATCCGCCAAGGTCGCCATATTTCCGGCAAGGTCGCAATATGTCCATCAAGGTCGACACAAATCCGGCAAGGTCCCCATATTCTCGGCAAGGTCGCCATAAATACGACAAGGTCGCCACAAATCCGGCAATGTCGCCATATTTCCGACAAGGTCGCCATACATCCGGCAAGGTCGCCATAAATCCGGCAAGGTCGCCATATATCCGGCAAGGTCGCCAAAAATCCGGCAAGATCTACATATTTCCGGCAAGGTCGCCATAAATCCGGCAAGGTCGCCACAAATCCGACAAGGTCGCCATACTCCCGGCAAGGTCGCCATAAATCCGGCAAGGTCGCCACAAATCCGGCAAGGTCGCCATATTTCCGGCAAAGTCGCCAAATTGCGGCAAGGTCGCCACAAATCCGGCAAGGTCGCCATATTTCCGGCAAGGTCGCCATATGTGCGGCAAGGTCGCCACAAATACGGCATGGTCGCCATATTTCCGGCAAGGTCGCCATAAATTCGATAAGGTTGCCACAATTCCGGCAAGGTCGCCATATTTCCGACAAGGTCGCCATAAATCCGGAAAGGTCGCCACAAATACGGCGAGGTCGCCACAAATCCGGCGAGGTCGCCATGTTTCAGGCAAGGTCGCCATAAATCCGGCAAGGTCGGCACAAATCCGGCGAGGTCGCCATATTTCCGGCAAGGTCGCCATAAATACGGCAAAGTCGCCACAAATCCGGCGAGGACACCATATTTCCGGCAAGGTCGCCACAAATCCGGCAAGGTCGCCATAAATCCGGCTAGTTCGCCATATTTCCGGCGAGGTCGCCACAAATGCCGCAAGGTCGCGAGAGATCCGGCGAGGTCGCCATATTTCCGGCAAGGTCGCCACAAATACCGCAAGGTTGCCATATATCCGGCAAGGTCGCCACAAATACGGCAATGTCGCCATATTTCCGGCAAGGTCGCCATAAATCCGGCAAGGTCGCCACAAATCCGGCAAGGTCGCCATAAATCCAACAAGGTCGCCACAAATCCGGCAAGGTCGCCATTTTTCCGGCAAGGTCGTCATATGTCCGGCAAGGTCGCCATAGCTCCGGAAAGGTCGCCACAAATCTGGCAAGATCGCCATATTTCCGGCAAGATCGCCGTAAATCTGGCAAGGTCGCCACAAATCCGGCGAGGTCGCCATATTTCCGGCAAGGTCGCCATGAATCCGGCAAGGTCGCCACAAATCCGGCGATGTCGCCATATTTCCGGCAAGGTCGCCATACATCCGGCAAGGTCGCCACAAATCCGGCGAGTTTGCCATATTTCCGGCAAGTCGCCATAAATCCGGCGAGGCCGCCATATTTCCCACGAGGTCGCCACAAATCCGGCAAGGTCGCCTAAAATCCGGTGAGGTCGGCATATTTCCGGCAAGGTCGCCACAAATACCGCAAGGTCGCCATATATCCGGCAAGGTCGCCAAAATCCGGCAAGGTCTCCATATTTCCGGCAAGGTCTCCATAAATCCGGCAAGGTCGCCACAAATCCGGCAAGGTCGCCATACTTCCGGCAAGGTCGCCATAAATCCGGCATGGTCGCCACAAATCCGGCAAGGTCGCCATATTTCCGACAAGGTCGCCATAAATCCGGCAAGGTCGCCTCAAATCCGCCAAGGTCGCCATATTTCCGGCAAGGTCGCCATAAATCCGGCAAGGTCGCCACAAATCCGGCAAGGTCGCCATATTTCCGGCAAGGTCGCCATATGTCCGGCAAGGTCGCCACAAATCCGGCAAGGTCGCCATATTTCCGGCAAGGTCGCTATAAATTCGACAAGGTTGCCACAAATCCGGCAAGGTCGCCATATTTCCGATAAGGTCGCCATAAATCCAGAAAGTTCGCCACAAATACGGCAAGGCCGACATATTTCCGGCAAGGTCGCCATGAATCCGGAAAGGTCGCCACAAATCCGGCGAGTTCCCCATATTTCCGGCAAGGTCGCCATAAATCCGGCAAGGTCTCCATAAATCCGGCAAGGTCGCCACAAATCCGGCAAGATCGCCATATGCCGGCAAGGTCGCCACAAATCCGGCAAGGTCGCCATATTTCCGGCAAGGTCGAACTGCTGTAGATTTGGGAGCAACAGCAGCAGGAGATTAGCAAGAGATACGACTGATTGGCTCTAGCCCGAGTGGGAGGAGAGAAGTGAGTCAGTGCCGGGAAAACAGTTGAAAACTGAGGAATTTTGTTTGTAAATTGGTAAATCAGGCAATTTATCCGTCAATTTAAGCAAGACCAGTTATTTACTTATATAAGATGGGCGGCCAGGAGATGTGCCAATACAGTGAGATGTGGGAATTTGTCAACACCATTGATGTAGATGGTGTGGATGATCCCTACAGCTGCAGTAAATGTTTGAGGCTAGCGGAACTCGAGCTCCGCATTGAGGAGCTGGAGACCCAACTTCATACGCTGCGGTACATCAGGGAGGGGGAGTATTTCCTGGATGTTTTGTACCAGGGGATGGTCACACCGACCAGTTTAACTAATTCAGTAGTGAGTGAGCAAGGAAAGGAAGGCGTGGCCATAAGCGAGGCAGGTAGGGGGAAACAGGAGGAGATGCGGCAGGAGCCACAGCCCTTGTTCCTGACGAGCATGACCGAGGCTCTTACTCAATGTGAGGACGGGATCAGGGGCTGTGGGAGGGATGAGCAACCTGGCTGCAGCACCGTGGATCAGGGGGACATTCAAGAGGGGGGAGTTAGAAGAAATGCCGTTGTGATAGGGGATAGTATTATTCGGGGGTAGATAAGGTTCTCTGCGGCCAGCAGAACATGTCCCGAAGGCTGTGTTGCCTACCCGGTGCTAGGGTTAAGGATATCTCTGCGATGCTGGAGAGAAATTTGCAGAGGGAAGGGGAGGATCCAGTGGTCGTGGTCCATGTGGGGACCAATGACATAGGAAGGACGAGGAAGGAGGATCTGCTGAAGGAGTTTGAGCAGTTAGGGAATAAATTAAAAAGCAGAACCTCGAGGGTACTGATCTCCGGATTTCTACCTGAGCCACGGGCCAAATCGGCGAGAGTACGTAAAATTAAAAAGCTGAATGCGTGGCTCAAAGACTGGTGTGGGAATAATGGGTTTGGTTTCTTGGGCCACTGGCACCAGTACTGGGACAGGGGGATCTGTTCTGTAAGGACGGACTTCACCTGAACGGTGCTGGGACTGGGGTCCTGGCAAATCATATAACTAGGGCAGTAGAGAGGTCTTTAAACTAAGTAGCGGGTGGGAGGTATCAAGGGTGGTAATAACGGCAGGGGTAGAGGAAATAGAGCAGGGTATCAGTGGGGAAACGGAAAATCAAAATGTGACAGGAGGATCCAGAATGTGGGAAGATAAAGCTCTAGATGTAAAAGAGGCAAAAACAGAAAGAAAGGGTAGTAAAAATCATCTGAAAGTGCTGTATCTAAATGCACGGAGTATTCGAAATAAGATAAATGAATTAACGGTGCAATTAAGTATATATAGTTATGATATCGTGGCCATTACGGAGACATGGCTGCAAGGGGATCAGGACTGGGAGTTAAATATAGAGGGGTACTCGACAATTAGAAACAAATAGACAGGAAAGAAAGGGAGGAGGGGTGGCCCTTTTAATAAGGGAGGGAATAACGGCAATAGAGAGGAAGGATATTGCGTTGAAGGATCAGGATAGTGAAACAGCTTGGGTACAGATAGAGAATAACAAGGGGAAAAAAACACTAGTGGGTGTAATTTATAGACCTCCAAATAGCTGTGACGCTGTTAGTCAGAACATAAATCTGCAAATAGTTGACGCATGTAAAAAGGGAACTGCTGTAATCATGGGGGACTTCAATTTTCATATTAATTGGGCAAACCAAACTGGGCAGGGTAAACTAGAGGAAGAGTTTATAGAATGTATTAGGGACGGGTTCCTAGAACAGTATGTCACAGAACCGACAAGGGGGGAGGCAATCTTGGATCTGGTCCTGTGTAATGAAGCAGGATTAATTAAAAATGTCATAGTTAGGGACTCGTTGGGAACAAGTGACCACAATATGGTCGAATTCCATATTCAAATAGAAGGGGAGCAGGTTGAAACTCAGGCTAGGGTACTTAGTCTAAATAAGGGGGATTATGAAGGTATGAGGACTGAGCTGATCAAAGTTGACTGGGATAGCAGACTCAAGAATAAGACGGTACATGAGCAGTGGTGTACGTTTAAGGATCTACTGTATAACCTTCAAGAAAAATTTATTCCTATGAAGAAAAAAAGGGGTAAGGGTAAGAACAGTCAGCCATGGCTCAGTAAAACTATAAAGGATAGTATTCGGCTGAAGGCAAGGGCATATAAGGTAGCCAGAGATAGTGGGAGGGTAGAGGATTGGGAAGCATTTAAAGGTCAGCAAAAAATAACTAAGAGATTAATTAAGACGGGGAAAATAGACTATGAAAGGAATTTAGCGAACAACATAAAAACTAATAGTAAGAGTTTTTATAGCTATATAAAAAGAAAAAGGGTGGCTAAGGTGAACGTTGGTCCATTGGAGGGTGAGACTGGAGAGTTGTTGGTGGGGAACATGGATATGGCAAAGGCATTAAACGAGTATTTTGTATCAGTCTTCACCATAGAAGACACAAAAAATATTCCAACGCTGAATAAACAGGGGGCGGTAGGAATGGAGGAGCTAAATACTATTAAGATCACCAAGGAGGTGGTATTAGGGAAATTAATGAGACTGAAGGAGGATAAATCCCCTGGGCCTGATGGATTACATCCAAGGGTCTTGAGGGAGATAGCGGTGGGGATTGTGGATGCATTGGTGATAATTTTCCAAAACTCCCTGGAGGCAGGAACGGTCCCAGTGGATTGGAAATTGGCCAATGTAACACCTATATTTAAAAAAGGAAGTAAACAGAAGGCGGGTAACTATAGACCGGTTAGTCTAACATCGGTGGTGGGTAAAATGTTAGAGACAATTATTAAAGAAACACTAACGGGGCACTTGGATGGACATGACTTCATCGACAAAACCAGCATGGTTTTGTGAAGGGGAAGTCCTGTTTAACGAATCTGCTCGAATTCTTTGAGGAAGTAACAACCCGGGTGGATAAAGGGGAACCGGTGGATGTGGTATACTTGGACTTCCAAAAGGCTTTTGACAAGGTGCCACATAAGAGACTATTGCTAAAAATAAAAAATTATGGGATTGGGAGTAATATATTAGCATGGGTAGAGGATTGGCTAACAAATAGGAAGCAGAGAGTGGGGATAAATGGTTCATATTCGGGATGGCAACCGGTAACTAGCGGGGTTCCGCAAGGGTCGGTGCTGGGACCCCAGTTCTTCACAATTTATATAAATGATTTGGAGGAGGGAACCAAGTGTAATATGTCAAAATTTGCGGACGATACAAAAATGGGAAGAAAAGTAGGGGATGAGGAGGATAGGAAGAGTCTGCAAAAGGATATAGATAAGCTAGGTGAGTGGGCAACAACTTGGCAGATGAAATTTAATACTAATAAATGTGAAGTCATTCACTTTGGGGAAAAAAATGATAGGGCAAGTTATTTTCTAAATGAGGAGGAGCTGCGCTGTAATGCAACGCAAAGGGATCTAGGGGTAGTAGTACATGAATCACTAAAAGTTAGTATGCAGGTGCAGCAAGCTATCAGGAAGGCCAATGGAGTTTTGGCCTTTATTGCTAGGGGGATTGAGTATAAAAACACGGAGGTCTTGCTGCAGCTGTACACAGTATTAGTGAGACCACATTTGGAATACTGTGTACAGTTCTGGGGTCCATACTTAAGAAAGGATGTACTGGCCCTGGAGGCAGTGCAGCGAAGGTTTACAAGATTAATTCCTGCAATGAGGGGGTTGACATATGAGGAAAGGTTAAGTAGGCTGGAACTCTACTCTTTGGAGTTTAGAAGAATGAGAGGCGATCTCATTGACACATATAAGATCATGAGGGGCCTTGATCGGGTGGATGCACCGAGGATGTTCCCAATGATCGGGGAAACTAGAACTAAGGGACATAGTTGTAGAATAAGGGGGGGCTCTTTTAAAACTGAGATGAGGAAGAACTTCTTCACCCAGAGGGTGGTTAATTTATGGAATTCACTGCCCCAGGGAGCAGTGGAAGCAGAAACATTAAATATATTTAAGTCTAAAATAGATGGTTTTTTAGCTGCCAAGGCGATAAGGGGCTACGGGGAGAGGGCAGGGATATGGACCTAGGTAGGGTTAGTATAGTAAGACCTGAGTGATCTCCTGGACAAGTGTCGATCGCCTGGATTGGGGTCGGAGAGGAATTTCCCGGATTTTTTTCCCGAATTGGACCTGGGTTTTTATCCGTTTTTTTGCCTCCCCCAGGAGATCACTCGGTTCTTGGGGTGGAGAAGGGTGATAGCGCTATAAAGGGGAGGGTAGTGTCTTGTGTTCTGTGTCTTGTGTCTACTGTTTGTGGGTGGGGGTGTTTGTTTGGTGTTCAGCCATGAGCGAATGGCGGTGCGGGCTCGATGGACCTGGTGGTCTGCTCTCGCACCTACTTTCTATGATTCTATGAAATTCGACAAGGTTGCCACAAATCCGGCAAGGACGCCATATTTCCGACAAGGTCGCCATAAATCCGGAAAGGTCGCCACAAATACGGCAAGGCCGACATATTTCCGCAAAGGTCGCCATAAATCCGGAAAGGACGCCACAAATCCGGCGTTCTCCATATTTCCGGCAAAGTCGCCATAAATCCGGCAAGGTCGCCACAAAGGTCGCCATACTTCCGGCAAGGTCGCCATAAATCGGGCAAGTTCGCTACAAATCCGGCAAGGTCGCCATATTTCCGACAAGGTCGCCATGAATCCGGAAAGGTCGCCACAAATACGGCAATGCCGACATATTTCCGGCAAGGTCGCCATAAATCCGGAAAGGTCGTCTGAAATCCGGCGAGTTCCCCATATTTCCGCCAAGGTCGCCATAAATCCGGCAAGGTCTCCATAAATCCGGCAAGGTCGCCACAAATCCGGCAAGATCGCCATATGCCGGCAAGGTCGCCACAAATCCGGCAAGGTCGCCATATTTCCGGCAAGGTCGCCATAAATTCGACAAGGATGCCACAAATCCGGCAAGGTCGCCATATTTCCGACAAGGCCGCCATAAATCCGGAAAGGTCGCAACGATACGGCAACGCCGGCATATTTCCGCAAAGGTCGCCATAAATCCGGAAAGGTCGCCACAAATCCGGCGAGCTCCCCATATTTCCGGCAAGATCGCCATGAATCCGGCAAGGTCGCCATAAATCCGGCAAGGTCGCCACAAATCCGGCAAGATCGCCATATTTCCGGCAAGGTCGCCATAAATCCGGCAAGGTCGCCATATTCCCGGCAAGGTCGCCATATGTCCGGCAGTCGCCACAAATCCGGCAAGATCGCCATATTTCCGACAAGGTCGCCATAAATCCGCAACGGTCGCCACAAATACAGCAAGGCCGACATATTTCCGGCAAGGTCGCCATAAATCCGGAAAGGTCGCCACAAATCCGGCGAGGTCTCCATATTTCCGGCAAAGTCGCCATAAATCCGGCAAGGTCGCCACAAATCCGACAAGATCGCCATATTTCCGGCAAGGTCGCCATAAATCCGGCAAGGTCGCCACAAATCCGGCAAGATCGCCATATGCCGGCAAGGTCGCCACAAATCCGGCAAGGTCGCCATATTTCCGGCAAGGTCGCCATAAATTCGACAAGGATGCCACACATCCGGCAAGGACGCCATATTCCCGACAAGGTCGCCATAAATCCGGAAAGGTCGCCACAAATACGGCAAGGCCGACATATTTCCGCAAAGGTCGCCATAAATCCGGAAAGGTCGCCACAAATCCGGCGAGTTCTCCATATTTCCGGCAAAATCGCCATAAATCCGGCAAGGTCGCCACAAAGGTCGCCATACTTCCGGCAAGGTCGCCATAAATCCGGCAAGTTCGCTACAAATCCGGCAAGGTCGCCATATTTCCGACAAGGTCGCCATAAATCCGGAAAGGTCGCCACAAATACGGCAAGGCCGACATATTTCCGGCAAGGTCGCCATAAATCCGGAAAGGTCGCCTCAAATCCGGCGAGTTCCCCATATTTCCGCCAAGGTCGCCATAAATCCGGCAAGGTCTCCATAAATCCGGCAAGGTCGCCACAAATCCGGCAAGGTCGCCATATTCCCGGCAAGGTCGCCATATGTCCGGCAAAGTCGCCACAAATCCGGCAAGATCGCCATATTTCCGACAAGGTCGCCATATATCCGCAAAGGTCGCCACAAATACGGCAATGCCGACATATTTCCGGCAAGGTCGCCATAAATCCGGAAAGGTCGCCACAAATCCAGCGAGGTCTCCATATTTCCGGCAAAGTCGCCATAAATCCGGCAAGGTCGCCACAAATCCGGCAAGATTGCCACAAATTTCCGGCAAGGTCGCCATAAATCCGGCAAGGTCGCCACAAATCCGGCGAGGTCGCCATATTTCCGGCAAGGTCGCCATAAATCCGTCAAGGTCGCCATAAATCCGGCGAGGTCGCCATATTTCCGGCAAGGTCGCCATAAATCCAGCAAGATCGCCATAAATACGGCGAGGCCGCCATAAATCTGGCAAGGTCGCCACAAATCCAGCGAGGTCACCACAAATCCGGCGAGGTCGCCATATTTCCGGCAAGGTCGCCATAAATCCGGCGAGGTCGCCATATTTCCGGCAAGGTCGCCATATTTCCGGCAAGGTCGCCACAAATCCGGCAAGGTCGCCATCTTTCCGGCAAGGTCGCCATAAATTGGGCAAGGTCGCCACAAATCCGGCTAGGTCGCCATAAATCTGGCGACGTCCCGATATTTCCGGCAAGGTCGCCATAAATCCGGCAAGGTCGCCATAATTCCGGCAAAGTCGCCATAAATCCGGCGAGGGCGCCATATTTCGTGCGAGGTCGCCACAAATCCGGCAAGGTCGCCAGAAATCCGGCGAGGTCGCCATATATCCGGAAAGGTCGCCACAAATACCGCAAGGTCGCCATATATCAGGCAAGGTCGCCAAAAATCCGGCAAGGTCGCCACAAATCCGGCAAGGTCGCAATACTTCCGGCAAGGTCGCCATAAATCCGGCAAGGTCGCCACAAATCCGGCGAGGTCTCCATATTTCCGGCAAGGTCGCCACAAATCCCGCAAGGTCGCCATAAATCCGGCAAGGTGGCCACAAATCCGGCAAGTTCGTCATATTCCCGGCAAGGTCGCCATAAATCCGGCAAGGTCGCCACAAATCCGGCATGGTCGCCATACTTCCGGTAAGGTTGCCATTAATCCGGCAAGGTCGCCACAAATCCGGCATGGTCGCCATACTTCCGGTAAGGTTGCCATTAATCCGGCAAGGTCGCCACAATTGCGGCAAGGTCGCCATATTTCCGGCAAGGTCGCCATATGTCCGGCAAGGTCGACACAAATCCGGCAAGTTCGCCATATTTCCGGCAAGGTCGCCATAAATACGACAAGTTCGCCACAAATCCAGTAAAGGTCGCCATATTTCCGACAAGGTCGCCATAAATCCGGCAAGGTCGCCTCAAATCCGCCAAGTTCGCCATATTTCCTGCAAGGTCTCCATAAATCCGGCAAGGACGGCACAAATCCGGCATGGTCGCCATAAATCCGGCAAGGTCGCCACAAATCCGGCGAGGTCGCCATATTTCCGTCAAGGTCGCCTTAAATCCGGCAAGGTGGCCACAAATCCGGCGAGGTCACCACAAATCCGGCGAGGTCGCCATATTTCCGCCAAGGTCGCCATAAATCCGGCAAGGTCTCCATAAATCCGGCAAGGTCGCCACAAATCCGGCAAGGTCGCCATATTCCCGGCAAGGTCGCCATATGTCCGGCAAAGTCGCCACAAATCCGGCAAGATCGCCATATTTCCGACAAGGTCGCCATATATCCGCAAAGGTCGCCACAAATACGGCAATGCCGACATATTTCCGGCAAGGTCGCCATAAATCCGGAAAGGTCGCCACAAATCCGGCGAGGTCTCCATATTTCCGGCAAAGTCGCCATAAATCCGGCAAGGTCGCCACAAATCCGGCAAGATTGCCACAAATTTCCGGCAAGGTCGCCATAAATCCGGCAAGGTCGCCACAAATCCGGCGAGGTCGCCATATTTCCGGCAAGGTCGCCATAAATCCGTCAAGGTCGCCATAAATCCGGCGAGGTCGCCATATTTCCGGCAAGGTCGCCATAAATCCAGCAAGATCGCCATAAATACGGCGAGGCCGCCATAAATCTGGCAAGGTCGCCACAAATCCAGCGAGGTCACCACAAATCCGGCGAGGTCGCCATATTTCCGGCAAGGTCGCCATAAATCCGGCGAGGTCGCCATATTTCCGGCAAGGTCGCCATATTTCCGGCAAGGTCGCCACAAATCCGGCAAGGTCGCCATCTTTCCGGCAAGGTCGCCATAAATTGGGCAAGGTCGCCACAAATCCGGCTAGGTCGCCATAAATCTGGCGACGTCCCGATATTTCCGGCAAGGTCGCCGTAAATCCGGCAAGGTCGCCATAATTCCGGCAAAGTCGCCATAAATCCGGCGAGGGCGCCATATTTCGTGCGAGGTCGCCACAAATCCGGCAAGGTCGCCAGAAATCCGGCGAGGTCGCCATATATCCGGAAAGGTCGCCACAAATACCGCAAGGTCGCCATATATCAGGCAAGGTCGCCAAAAATCCGGCAAGGTCGCCACAAATCCGGCAAGGTCGCAATACTTCCGGCAAGGTCGCCATAAATCCGGCAAGGTCGCCACAAATCCGGCGAGGTCTCCATATTTCCGGCAAGGTCGCCACAAATCCCGCAAGGTCGCCATAAATCCGGCAAGGTGGCCACAAATCCGGCAAGTTCGTCATATTCCCGGCAAGGTCGCCATAAATCCGGCAAGGTCGCCACAAATCCGGCATGGTCGCCATACTTCCGGTAAGGTTGCCATTAATCCGGCAAGGTCGCCACAAATCCGGCATGGTCGCCATACTTCCGGTAAGGTTGCCATTAATCCGGCAAGGTCGCCACAATTGCGGCAAGGTCGCCATATTTCCGGCAAGGTCGCCATATGTCCGGCAAGGTCGACACAAATCCGGCAAGTTCGCCATATTTCCGGCAAGGTCGCCATAAATACGACAAGTTCGCCACAAATCCAGTAAAGGTCGCCATATTTCCGACAAGGTCGCCATAAATCCGGCAAGGTCGCCTCAAATCCGCCAAGTTCGCCATATTTCCTGCAAGGTCTCCATAAATCCGGCAAGGACGGCACAAATCCGGCATGGTCGCCATAAATCCGGCAAGGTCGCCACAAATCCGGCGAGGTCGCCATATTTCCGTCAAGGTCGCCTTAAATCCGGCAAGGTGGCCACAAATCCGGCGAGGTCACCACAAATCCGGCGATGTCGCCATATTTCCTGCAAGATCGCCATAAATCCGGCAAGGTCGCCACATATCCGGCGAGGTCGCCATTTATTCCGGCAACGTCGCCACAAATCCGGCAAGGTCGCCATAAATCGGGCGAAGGCGCCATATTTCGTGCGAGGTCGCCACAAATCCGGCATGGTCGCCAGAACTCCGGCGAGGTCGCCATATATCCGGAAAGGTCGCCACAAATACCGCAAGGTCGCCAAAAATCCGGGAAGGTTTCCATATTTCCGGCAAGGTCGCCATAAATCCGGCAAGGTCGCCACAAATCCGGCAAGGTCGCAATACTTCCGGCAAGGTTGCTATAAATCCGGCAAGGTCGCCACAAATCCGGCCAGGTCTCCATATTTCCGGCAAGGTCGCCACAAATCCCGCAAGGTCGCCATAAATCAGGCAAGGTGGCACAAATCCGGCAAGTTCGTCATATTTCCGGCAAGGTCGCCATAAATCCGGCAAGGTAGACACAAATCCGACAAGGTCGCCATATTTCCGGCAAGGTCGCCATAAATCCGGCAAGGTCGCCATAAATCCGGCAAGGTTTCCATATTTCCGGCAAGGTCGCCATAAATCCGGAAAGGTCGCCACAAATCGGCGAGGTCGCCATATTTCCGGCGAGGTCACCACAAATCCGGCGAGGTCGCCACAAATCCGGAAGGTCGCCATAAATCCGGCAAGGTCGCCAAAAATCCGGCAAGGTTTCCATATTTCCGGCAAGGTCGCCATAAATCCGGCATGGTCGCCACAAATCCGGCAAGGTCGCAATACTTCCGGCAAGGTCGCCATAAATCCGGCAAGGTCGCCACAAATCGGCGAGGTCTCCATATTTCCGGCAAGGTCGCCACAAATCCCGCAATGTCGCCATAAATCAGGCAAGGTGGCCACAAATCCGGCAAGTTCGTCATATTTCCGGCAAGGTCGCCATAAATCCGGCAAGGTCGCCACAAATCCGGCATGGTCGCCATACTTCCGGTAAGGTCGCCATTAATCCGGCAAGGTCGCCACAATTCCGGCCAGGTCGCCATATTTCCGGGAAGGTCGCCATATGTCCGGCAAGGTCGACACAAATCCGGCAAGGTCGTCATATTTCCGGCAAGGTCGCCATAAATACGACAAGTTCGCCACAAATCCGGCAAGGTCGCCATATTTCCGACAAGGTCGCCAGCAATCCGGCAAGGTCGCCCTCAAATCCGCCAAGGTCGCCATATTTCCTGCAAGGTCTCCAGAAATCCGGCAAGGTCGGCACAAATCCGGCATGGTCGCCATAAATCCGGAAAGGTCGCCACAAATCCGGCGAGGTCGCCATATTTCGGCGAGGTCACCACAAATCGGCGAGGTCGCCACAAATCCGGCAAGGTCGCCATAAATCCGGCAAGGTCGCCATAAATCCGGCAAGGTCGCCATACTTCCGGCAAGGTCGCCATAATTCCGGCAAGGTCGCCACAAATCCGGCGAGGTCTCCATATTTCCGGCAAGGTCACCACAAACCCCGCAAGGTCGCCATAAATCCGACAAGGTGGTCACAAGTACGGCAAGTTCGTCATATTTCCGGCAAGGTCGCCATGAATCCGGCAAGGTCGCCACAAATCCGGCATGGTCGCCATACTTCCGGCAAGGTCCCCATTAATCAGGCAAGGTCGCCACAATTCAGGCAAGGTCGCCATATTTCCGGCAAGGTCGCCATATGTCCGGCAGGTCGACACAAATCCGGCAAGGTCGCCATATTTCCGGCAAGGTCGCCAGAAATACGGCAAGGTCGCCACAAATCCGGCAAGGTCGCCATATTTCCGACAAGGTCGCCATAAATCCGGCAAGGTCGCCTCAAATCCGCCAAGGTCGCCATATTTCCTGCAAGGACTCCATAAATCCGGGAAGGTCGGCACAAATCCGGCAAGGTCGCCATAAATCCGGAAAGGTCGCCAGAAATCCGGCGAAGGTCGCCATATTTCCGGCAAGACCGCCATAAATCCGGCAAGGTCGCCACAAATCCGGCGAGGTCACCACAAATCCGGCGAGGTCGCCAGGAATCCGGAAAGGTCGCCACAAATCCGGCGAGGTCGCCATATTTCCGGCAAGGTCGCCATAAATCCGGCAAGGTCGCCACAAATCCGGCAAGGTGGCCATATTTCCGACAAGGTCGCCATAAATCCGGCAAGGTCGAATCAATCCGCCAAGGTCGCCATATTTCCTGCAAGGTCTCCATAAATCCGGCAAGGTCGGCACAAATCCGGCAAGGTCGCTATAATTCCGGCAAGGTCGCCACAAATCCGGCGAGGTCTCCATATTTCCGGCAAGGTCGCCACAAACCCCGCAAGGTCGCCATAAATCCGGCAAGGTGGCCACAAAGACGGCAAGTTCGTCATATTTCCGGCAAGGTCGCCACAAATCCGGCAAGGTCGCCACAAATCCGGCATGGTCGCCATACCTCCGGCAAGGTCGCCATTAATCAGGCAAGGTCGCCACAATTCCGGCAAGGTCGCCATATATCCGGCAAGGTCGCCATATGTCCGGCAAGGTCGACACAAATCCGACAAGGTCGCCTTATTTCCGGCAAGGTCGCCATAAATACGCCAAGGTGGCCACAAATCCGGCAAGGTCGCCATATTTCCGACAAAGTCGCCATAAATCCGGCAAGGTCGCCTCAAATCCACCAAGGTCGCCATATTTCCTGCAAGTCTCCATAAATCCGGCAAGGTCGGCACAAATCCGGCAAGGTCGCCATAAATCCGGAAAGGTCGCCACAAATCCGGCGAGGTCGCCATATTTCCGGCAAGATCGCCATAAATCCGGTAAGGTCGCCACAAATCCGGCGAGGTCACCACAAATCCGGCGAGATCGCTAGGAATCCGGAAAGGTCGCCACAAATCCGGCGAGGTCGCCATATTACCGGCAAGGTCGCCATAAATCGGGCAAGGTCGCCACAAATCCGGCAAGGTCGCCATATTTCCGACAAGGTCGCCATAAATCCGGCAAGGTCGCCTCAAATCCGCCAAGGTCGCCATATTTCCTGCAAGGTCTCCATAAATCCGGCAAGGTCAGCACAAATCCGGCAAGGTCGCCATAAATCCGGAAAGGTCGCCACAAATCCGGCGATGTCGCCATATTTCCGGCAAGGTCGTCATAAATCCGGCAAGGTCGCCACAAATCCGGCGAGGTCACCACAAATCCGGCGAGATCGCCATGAATCCGCAAAGGTCGCCACAAATCCGGCGAGGTCGCCATATTTCCGGGAAGGTCGCCATAAATCTGGCAAGGTCGCCACAAATCCGGCAAGGTCGCCATATATCCGGCAAGGTCGCCATATATCCGGCAAGGTCGGCAAAAATCCGGCAAGGTCTCCATATTTCGGGCAAGGTCGCCATAAATCCGGGAAGGTCGCCACAAATCCGCCAAGGTCGCCATACTTCCGGCAAGGTCGCCATAAATCCGGCAAGGTCGCCACAAATCCGGCAAGGTCGACATATTTCCGGCAAGGTCGCCATAAATCCGGAAAGGTCGCCACAAATCCGGCGAGCTCCCCATATTTCCGGCAAGGACGCCATAAATCCGGCAAGGTCGCCATTAATCCGGCAAGGTCGCCACAAATCCGGCAAGGTCGAATCAAATCCGCCAAGGTCGCCATATTTCCTGCAAGGTCTCCATAAATCCGGCAAGGTCGGCACAAATCCGGCAAGGCCGCTATAATTCCGGCAAGGTCGCCACAAATCCGGCGAGGTCTCCATATTTCCGGCAAGGTCGCCACAAATACGGCAAGTTCGTCATATTTCCGGCAAGGTCGCCATAAATCCGGCAAGGTCGCCACAAATCCGGCATGGTCGCCATACTTCCGGCAAGGTCGCCATTAATCAGGCAAGGTCGCCCAGGGACCGTTGCAGGAGGTGGAGCAGCGTCCGGGTAGTGAGTAGTTAAACAGCGCGGGACTTTGCTTTCCAGACGCCCAGGGACCGTTGCAGGAGGAGGAGCAGCGTCCGGGTAGGGAGTAGTTAAACAGCGCGGGGCTTTGCTTTCCAGACGCCCAGGGACCGTTGCAGGAGGTGGAGCAGCGTCCGGGCAGTGAGTAGTTAAACAGCGCGGGACTTTGCTTTCCAGACGCCCAGGGACCGTTGCAGGAGGTGGAGCAGCGTCCGGGTAGTGAGTAGTTAAACAGCGCGGGACTGCTTTCCAGACGCCCAGGGACCGTTGCAGGAGGTGGAGCAGCGTCCGGGTAGTGAGTAGTTAAACAGCGCGGGACTTTGCTTTCCAGACGCCCAGGGACCGTTGCAGGAGGTGGAGCAGCGTCCGGGTAGTGAATAGTTAAACAGCGCGGGACTTTGCTTTCCAGACGCCCAGGGACCGTTGCAGGAGGTGGAGCAGCGTCCGGGTAGTGAGTAGTTAAACAGCGCGGGACTTTGCTTTCCAGACGCCCAGGGACCGTTGCAGGAGGACCAAACTGCAACGTTCCATTCAAGTTTCCTATAAGTGGGGAAGCCTCTGATTGGTGGAAGAGGACCAAGAGAAAGCAGCTGATTGGTGGAAGAGGACAAAGAGAAAGCAGCTGATTGGGAGTCAGATCCCTGCTGATTTCCTCCACCAGTTTGTATTGTATCCAGGGTAAGTGGGGAAGTATGAGTGCCAGGGCAGTTTACTGTTCTGGATGTCAGATGTGGGAGGTCATGGAGTCTGATACCCCTCCAGACGTTCACATCTGTGTCAGGTGCGTAGAGATGGGGTTCCTAAGGGACCGTGTTAGGAACCTGGAGCAGCAGCTCGATGACCTCTGTCTGATCAGGGAGAGTGAGGAGGTCATAGAAAAGAGTTATAGAGAGGTGGCCACTCCAAGACCACGGGAGGCAGACAAGTGGGTCACAGTTAGGAAGGGCAAGGGGCAGAGGCAGGGACTAGTGAGTACCCCAGTGGCTGTACACCTTGAAAATAAGTACTCCTGTTTGAGTACTGTTGAGGGGGACAGCCTTCCTGCGGGTAGCAACAGCGGCCGGGCCTCCGGCACAGAGACCAGCCCTATTGCTCAGAAGGGTAGGGAAAAGAAGAGGAGGGCAATAGTAATAGGGGACTCTATGGTTAGGGGGTCGGATAGGCGATTCTGTGGACGCAGTCAGGAGACCCGGATGGTAGTTTGCCTCCCTGGTGCCAGGGTCAGGGATGTGTCTGAACGCGTCCAAGATATCCTGAAATCGGAGGGAGAGGAGCCTGAGGTTGTGGTACATATAGGTAACAATGACATAGGTAGAAAAAGAGAAGAGGTCTTGAAAGGAGAATTTGGATGGGAGTGGAAGAGTTAAGGAGAAGGTCTACAAAGGTAACAATCTCAGGATTACTACCTGTGCCACGTGACGGTGAGAGTAGGAATGGAGTGAGGTGGAGGATAAACGCGTGGCTGAGGAACTGGTGCAGCGGGCAGGGATTCAAATTTCTGGATCATTGGGATTTCTTTTGGGGAAGGAGTGACCTGTACAGAAAGGACGGGTTGCACTTGAACCCGAGGGGCACCAATATCCTGGCGGGGAGATTTGCAAAGGCTACTGGGGAGACTTTAAACTAGAACGGTTGGGGGGAGGGACTCAAATAGAGAAAGCTAGTGGAAAATGTGGGAGGCAGGAGGCAGAGAAGGGAAGCACTCGGACCCAAAATGTAGGGGAGAAAGAAGAAAAAGATAATAAACAGAGAATAAGTGGTGGTGGGTTTCTTAAATGTGTATATTTTAATGCTAGGAGCATTGTAAGAAAGGTGGATGAGCTTAGAGCCTGGATTGACACCTGGAAGTATGATGTTGTGGCGATCAGTGAAACATGGTTGCAGGAGGGCTGTGATTGGCAAATAAATATTCCAGGATTTCGTTGCTTCAGGGGTGATAGAATTGGAGGGGCAAGAGGTGGGGGTGTTGCATTGCTTGTCAAGGAAGATATTACAGCAGTGCTTTGGCAGGATAGATTAGAGGGCTCGTCTAGGGAGGCTATTTGGGTGGAACTGAGAAATGTGAAAGGTGTAGCAACACTTATAGGGGTGTATTATAGACCGCCAAATGGGGAGCGAGAATTGGAAGAGCAAATATGTAAGGAGATAGCAGATATTAGTAGTAAGCACAAGGTAGTGATTGTCGGAGATTTCAATTTTCCACACATAGACTGGGAAACACATTCTGTAGAAGGGCTGGATGGTTTGGAGTTTGTAAAATGTGTGCAAGATAGTTTTTTACAGCAATACATAGAGGTACCTACTAGAGAAGGGGCAGTGCTGGACCTCCTGTTAGGAAATGAGACGGGGCAAGTGGCGGAGGTATGCGTCGGGGAGCACTTCGGGTCCAGTGATCACAATACCATTAGTTTCAATATAATTATGGAGAGGGTCAGAACTGGACCTAGGGTTGAGATTTTTGTTTGGAGAAAGGCTAACTTTGAGGAGATGCGAAAGGATTTAAAAGGAGTGAATTGGGACATGTTGTTTTATGGGAAGGATGTAGAAGAAAAATGGAGGACATTTAATGGTGAAATTTTAAGAGTACAGAATCTTTATGTCCCTGTTCGGTTGAAAGGAAATAGTAAAAAATGGAAAGAGCCATGGTTTTCAAGGGAAATTGGACACTTGGTTCGGAAAAAGAGAGAGATCTACAATGATTATAGGCAGCATGGAGTAAATGAGGTGCTTGAGGAGTATAAAGAATGTAAAAAGAATATTAAGAAAGAAATTAGAAAAGCTAAAAGAAGATATGAGGTTGCTTTGGCAAGTAAGGTGAAAGTAAATCCAAAGGGTTTCTACAGCTATATTAATAGCAAAAGGATAACAAGGAATAAAATCGGTCCATTAGAGAGTCAGAGTGGACAGCTATCTGCAGAGCCAAAAGAGATGGGGGAGATATTGAACAATTTCTTTTCTTCGGTATTCACGAAGGAGAAGGATATGGAATTATGTGAGGTAAGGGAAACGAGCAGAGTAGCAATGGAAACTGTGAGATTCAAAGAAGAGGAGGTGCGGACACTTTTGAAAAATATGAAAACGGATAAGTCTCCAGGTCCTGACAGGATATTCCCTAGGACATTGAGGGAAGTTAGTGTAGAAATAGCAGGGGCTATGACAGAAATATTTCAAATGTCATTAGAAACGGGAATAGTGCCGGAGGATTGGCGTACTGCGCATGTTGTTCCGTTGTTTAAAAAGGGTTCGAAGAGTAAACCTAGCAATTATAGACCTGTTAGTTTGACGTCAGTGGTGGGCAAATTAATGGAAAGGATACTTAAAGATAATATATATAAGCATCTGGATAAGCAGGGTCTGATTAGGAACAGTCAACATGGATTTGTGCCTGGGTCATGCTTGACTAATCTTCTTGAATTTTTCGAAGAGGTTACTAGGGAAATTGATGAGGGTAAAGCAGTGGATGTTGTCTATATGGACTTCAGTAAGGCCTTTGACAAGGTTCCTCATGGAAGGTTGGTTAAGAAGATTCAATTGTTGGGTATTAATGGTGGAGTAGCAAGATGGATTCAACAGTGGCTGAATGGGAGATGCCAGAGAGTAATGGTGGATGGCTGTTTGTCAGGTTGGAGGCCGGTGACTAGTGGTGTGCCTCAGGGGTCTGTGTTGGGTCCACTGTTGTTTGTCATGTACATCAATGATCTGGATGAAGGTGTGGAGAATTGGATTAGTAAGTATGCAGATGATACTAAGATAGGTGGTGTTGTGGATAATGAAGTAGATTTTCAAAATCTACAGAGAGATTTAGGCCATTTGGAAGAGTGGGCTGAAAGATGGCAGATGGAGTTTAATGCTGACAAATGTGAGGTGCTACATCTCGGCAGGACAAATCAAAATAGGACGTACACGGTAAATGGTAGCGAATTGAGGAATGCAGTTGAACAGAGGGATCTAGGAATAACTGTGCATAGTTCCCTGAAGGTGGAATCTCATGTAGATAGGGTGGTAAAGAAAGCTTTTGTGTGCTGGCCTTTATAAATCAGAGCATTGAATATAGGAGTTGGGATGTAATGTTAAAATTGTACAAGGCATTGGTGAGGCCAATTCTGGAGTATGGAGTACAATTTTGGTCGCCTAATTATAGGAAGGATGTCAACAAAATAGAAAGAGTACAGAGGAGATTTACTAGAATGTTGCCTGGGTTTCAGCAACTAAGTTACAGAGAAAGGTTGAACAAGTTAGGTCTTTATTCTTTGGAGCGCAGAAGGTTAAGAGGGGACTTGATAGAGGTCTTTAAAATTATGAGCGGGTTAGACATAGTGGACGTGGATAAGCTTTTCCCATTGAGAGTAGGGAAGATTCAAACAAGGGGACATGACTTGAGAATTAAGGGACAGAAGTTTAGGGGGAACATTTGGGGGGAACTTCTTTACTCAGAGAGTGGTAGCTGTCTGGAATGAGCTTCCAGTGGAAGTGGTGGAGGCAGGTTCGATGTTATCCTTTAAAAATAGATTGGATGGGTATATGGACGGGAAAGGAATGGGGGGTTATGGTCTGAGTGCAGGTAGATGGGACTAGGGGGAAGTATTTTATTTTTAATTAAAAAAAAAAACAAAAAAAAAAAACAACAACAACAAAAATGTAAATGTTCGACACGGACTTGAAGGGCCGAGATGGCCTGTTTCCGTGCTGTTATGGTTATATGGTTATACGGTTATATGGTCGCCACAATTCCGGCAAGGTCGCCATATTTCCGGCAAGGTCGCCATATGTCCGGCAAGGTCGACACAAATCCGGCAAGGTCGCCTTATTTCCGGCAAGGTCGCCATAAATACGACAAGGTCGCCACAAATCCGGCAAGGTCGCCATATTTCCGACAAGGTCGCCATAAATCCGGCAAGGTCGCCTCAAATCCGCCAAGGTCGCCATATTTCCTGCAAGTCTCCACAAATCCGGCAAAGGTCGGCACAAATCCGGCAAGGTCGCCATAAATCTGGAAAGGTCGCCACAAATCCGGCGAGGTCGCCATATTTCCGGAAAGATCGCCATAAATCCGGTAAGGTCGCCACAAATCCGGCGAGGTCACCACAAATCCGGCGAGATCGCCAGGAATCCGGAAAGGTCGCCACAAATCCGGCGAGGTCGCCATATTACCGGCAAGGTTGCCATAAATCCGGCAAGGTCGCCACAAATCCGGCAAGGTCGCCATATTTCCGACAAGGTCGCCATAAATCCGGCAAGGTCACCTCAAATCCGCCAAGGTCGCCATATTTCCTGCAAGGTCTCCATAAATCCGGCAAGGTCAGCACAAATCCGGCAAGGTCGCCATAAATCCGGAAAGGTCGCCACAAATCCGGCGAGGTCGCCATATTTCCGGCAAGGTCGTCATAAATCCGGCAAGGTCGCCACAAATCCGGCGAGGTCACCACAAATCCGGCGAGGTCGCCATGAATCCGCAAAGGTCGCCACAAATCCGGCGAGGTCGCCATATTTCCGGGAAGGTCGCCATAAATCTGGCAAGGTCGCCACAAATCCGGCAAGGTCGCTATAAATCCGGCAAGGTCGCCATATATCCGGCAATGTCGCCATAAAGCCGGCAAGGTCGCCACAAATCCGCCAAGGTCACCATACTTCCGGCAAGGTCGCCATAAATCCGGCAAGGTCGCCACAAATCCGGCAAGGTCGCCATATTTCCGGCAAGGTCGCCATAAATACGGAAAGGTCGCCACAAATCCGGCGAGGTCCCCATATTTCCGGCAAGAACGCCATAAATCCGGCAAGGTCGCCATAAATCCGGCAAGGTCGCCACAAATCCGGCAAGATCGCCATATTTCCGGCAAGGTCGCCATAAATCCGGGAAGGTCGCCACAAATCCGGCGAGGTCGCCTTATTTCCGGCAAGGTCGCCATAAATCCGGCAAGGTCGCCACAAATCCGGCGAGGTCACCACAAATCCGGCGAGGTCGCCATATTTCCGGCAAGGCTGCCATAAATACGGCGAGGTCGCCACAAATCCGGCGAGGTCGCCATATTTCCGGCAAAGTCGCCATAAATCCGGCTAGGACGCCATATTTCCGGCAAGGTCGCCACAAATCAGGCGAGGTCGCCACTAATTCGTCGAGGTCGCCATATTTCGTGCGACGTCGCCATAAATCCGGCAAGGTCGCCAGAAATCCGGCGGGGTCGCCACATTCCCGGCAAGGTCGCCACAAATCCCGCAAGGTCGCCATAAATCCGGCAAGGTGGCCACAAATCCGGCATGGTCGCCATATTTCCGGCAAGGTCACCATATTTCCGGCAAGGTTGACATAAATACGGCAAGATCGCCATATTTCCTGCAAGGTCGCCATATTTCCGGCAAGGTCGCCACAAATCCAGCAAGATCGCCATATTTCCGTCAAGGTCGCAATAAATTCCGCAAGGTTGCCACAAATCCGGAAAGGTCGCCATAAAGCCGGCGAGGTAGCCATAAATCCGGCAAGGTCGCCATAAATCCAGCGAGATCGCCATATTTCCAAAAAGGTCGCCATAAATCCGGCAAGGCCGCCACAAATCCGGCGAGATCGCCATATTTCCGGCAAGGTCGCCACAATTCCGGCAAGGCCGCCACAAATCCGGCGAGGTCGCCATATTTCCGCCAAGATCGCCTCAAATCCGGCATGGTCGCCACAAATCCGGCGAAGTCGCCATGTTTCCGGGAAGGTCGTCCTAAATCCGGCAAGGTCGCCACAAATCCGGCGAGGTCGAAATATTTCCGGCAAGGTCACCAGAAATCCGGCGAGGTCCCCATATTTCCGGCAAGTTCGCCACAAATCCGATAAGTTCGCCATAAATCCGGCAAGTTCGGCATAAACCCGGCAAGGTCGCCACAAATCCGGCAAGGTCGCCATATTTCCGGCAAGGTCGCCATAAATCCGGCAAGGTCGCCACTCATCCGGCAAGTTCGCTATATTTACGGTAAGGTCGCCATAAATCCGGCAAGGTCGCCGCAAATCCGGCGAGGTCGACTTATTTTCGGCAAGGTCGCCATAAATCCGGCAAGTTCACAACAAATCCGGCGAGGTCGCCATATTTCCGGCAAGGTCGCCATAAATCCTGCGAGGTCGCCACAAATCCGGCGAGGTCGCCATATTTCCGGCAAAGTCGCCATATTTCAGGCAAGGTCGCCATAAATCCGGCAAGGTCGCCATATTTCCGGCAAGTTCGCCATAAATCCGGCAAGGTCCCCACATTTCCGGCAAGGTCGCCATAAATCCGGCAAGGTCGCCATAAATCTGGCGAGGTCGCCATATTTCCGGCATGGTCGCCATAAACCCGGCAAGGTCGCCATAAATACGGCGAGGTCGCCATATTTCCGGCAATGTCGCCATAAATCCGGCAAGGTCGCCATAAATCCGACAAGGTCGCCATATTTCCGGCAAGGTTGCCACAAATCCGGCAAGGTAGCTATAAATCCGGCGAGGGGTTTAGAGGGATTTAGAGGTTTACAGATGTTTAGAGGGTTTTAGAGGTTTACATGGGTTTAGAGGTGTTTACATTGGTTTACAGGGATTTAGAAGTGTTTACAGGAGATTTGAGGGGTTTACATGGGGTTTACAGGGGTTGAGGGGTTTAGTGCTTTAAAAGGGTTTACAGGGGTTTACAGGATTTTAAAGGGGTTTACTGGGGGGTTTATTTCAGGCAAGGTCGCCATAAATCCGGCAAGGTCGCCACAAATCCGGCAAGGTCGCCATAAATCCGGCAAGGTCGCCACAAATCCGGCGAGGTCGCCATATTTCCGGCAAGGTCGCCACAAATCCGACAAGGTCGTCACAAATCCGGCGAGGTCGCCTTATTTCCGGCAAGGTCGCCATAAATCCGGCAAGGTCGCCATAAATCCGGCGAGGTCACCACAAATCCGGCGAGGTCGCCATATTTCCGGCAAAGCTGCCATAAATACGACGAGGTCGCCACAAATCCGGCGAGATCGCCATATTTCCGGCAAAGTCGCCATAAATCCGGCTAGGACGCCATATTTCCGGCAAGGTCGCCTTAAATCTGGCGAGGTCGCCACTAATTCGTCGAGGTCGCCATATTTCCGGCTAGATCGCCATAAATCCGGCAAGGTCCCCTCAAATCCGGCGAGGTCGCCATTTATACCGGCAAGGTCGCCACAAATCAGGCAAGGTCGACATAAATCCGGCGACGGCGCCATATTTCGTGCGACGTCGCCACAAATCCGGCAAGGTCGCCAGAAATCCGGCGAGGTCGCCATATTCCCGGCAAGGTCGCCACAAATCCCGCAAGATCGCCATAAATCCGGCAAGGTGGCCACAAATCCGGAAAGGTCGCCATATTTCCGGCAAGGTCACCATATTTCCGGCAAGGTTGACATAAATACGGCAAGGTCGCCATATTTCCTGCAAGGTCGCCATATTTCCGGCAAGGTCGCCACAAATCCAGCAAGACCGCCATATTTCCGTCAAGGTCGCAATAAATTCCGCAAGGTAGTCACAAATCCGGAAAGGTCGCCATAAAGCCGGCGAGGTAGCCATAAATCCGGCAAGATCGCCATAAATCCAGCGAGACCGCCATATTTCCAAAAAGGTCGCCATAAATCCGGCAAGGCCGCCACAAATCCGGCGAGATCGCCATATTTCCGGCAAGGTCTCCACAATTCCGGCAAGGCCGCCACAAATCCGGCGAGGTCGCCACATTTCCGCCAAGATCGCCTCAAATCCGGCATGGTCGCCACAAATCCGGCGAAGTCGCCATTTTTCCGGCAAGGTCGTCATAAATCCGGCAAGGTCGCCACAAACCGGCGAGGTCGAAATATTTCCGGCAAGGTCACCAGAAATCCGGCGAGGTCCCCATATTTCCGGCAAGTTCGCCACAAATCCGGCAAGTTCGCCATAAATCCGGCAAGTTCGGCATAAACCTGGCAAGGTCGCCACAAATCCGGCAAGGTCGCCATATTTCCGGCAAGGTCGCCATAAATCCGGCAAGGTCGCCACTCATCCGGCAAGTTCGCTATATTTACGGCAAGGTCGCCATAAATCCGGCAAGGTCGCCGCAAATCCGGCGAGGTCGACTTATTTTCGGCAAGGTCGCCATAAATCCGGCAAGTTCACAACAAATCCGGCGAGGTCGCCATATTTCCGGCAAGGTCGCCATAAATCCTGCGAGGTCGCCACAAATCCGGCGAGGTAGCCATATTTCCGGCAAGGTCGCCATAAATCCGACAAGGTCGCCATAAATCCGACAAGGTCGCCATATTTCCGGCAAGGTTGCCACAAATCCGGCAAGGTAGCCATAAATCCGGCGAGGGGTTTAGAGGGATTTAGAGGTTTACAGATGTTTAGAGGGTTTTAGAGGTTTACAGAGGTTTAGAGGTGTTTACATTGGTTTACAGGGATTTAGAAGTGTTTACAGGAGATTTGAAGGGTTTACATGGGGTTTACAGGGGTTGAGATGGGTTTAGTGCTTTAAAAGGGTTTACAGGGGTTTACAGGATTTTAAAGGGGTTTACTGGGGGTTTATTTCAGGAAAGGTCGCCATAAATCCGGCAAGGTCGCCACAAATCCGGCAAGGTCGCTATAAATCCGGCAAGGTCGCCACAAATCCGGCGAGGTCGCCATATTTCCGGCAAGGTCGCCACAAATCCGACAAGGTCGTCATAAATCCGGCAAGGTCGCCTCAAATCCGGCAAAGTCGCCACAAATCGGGCAAGGTCCCCATATTTCCAGCCAGGTCGCAATATTTCCGGCAAGGTCGCCACAAATCTGGCTAGGTCGCCATATTTCCGGCAACGTCGCCATAAATCCGGCAAGTTCGCCACAAATCCGGAAAGGTCGCTATATTTCCGGAAATATCGCCATATTTCCGGCAAGGTCGCCAGCAATCCGGAAAGGTTGCCATAAATCCGGCAAGGCCGACATATTTCCGGCAAGGTCGCCAAAACTCCGTCAATGTCGCCGCAAATCCGGCAAGGTCGCCATATTTCCGGCAAGTTCGCTATAAATCCGGCAAGGTCGCCACATTTCCGGCAAGGTCCCAATAAACCCGACAAGCTCGCCATATTTCCGGCAAGGTCGCCACAAATCAGGCAAGGTAGCCATAAATCCGGCGAGCGTAGAGGGTTTTAGAGGTTTACAGGTGTTTAGAGGGTTTTAGAGGTTTACAGGGGATTAGAGGTGTTTACATTGGTTTACAGGGATTTAGAAGTGTTTACAGGAGTTTTGAGGGGTTTACATGGGGTTTACAGGGGGTTGAGATGGGTTTAGAGTGCTTTAAAAGGGTTTACAGGGGTTTACAGGGTTTTAAAGGGGTTTACTGGGGGTTTACTGGAGTTTACAGGGGTTTAGCGATGTTTAGAAGGGTTTAGAGGGGATCACAGGTGTTTACAGGTGGAGAGAGGTTTAGAGGGGTTTACATGGGTTTAGAGGGATATAGAGGGGTTTACATGGGGGTTGGACCGGTTTACAGGGGGCATAGAGGAGCTTTACATGGGTTATGAGGTGTCTAGAAGAATTTAGAGGGGTCCGTAAGGGGTTTAAGAGGGGATTAGAGGGGTTTGGAGGGATTTGCAGGGGGTTTGAGAGGGTTAGAAGTGTTATGAGGTGTTTAGAGTAGTTTCCAGGGTGGTTTAGATGCATTGCCAGCGCGTTACAGGGGTTTGGAGGGGTCTAGAGTGAAACATGTTTGCAGGAGGGCTGTGATTGGCAAATATATATTCCAGGATTTCGTTGCTTCAGGGGTGATAGAATTGGAGGGGCAAGAGGTGGGGGTGTTGCATTGCTTGTCAAGGAAGATATTACAGCAGTGCTTTGGCAGGATAGATTAGAGGGCTCGTCTAGGGAGGCTATTTGGGTGGAACTGAGAAATGGGAAAGGTGTAGCAACATAGGGGTATATTATAGACCGCCAAATGGGGAGCGAGAATTGGAAGAGCAAATATGTAAGGAGATAGCAGATATTAGTAGTAAGCACAAGGTAGTGATTGTGCGAGATTTCAATTTTCCACACATAGACTGGGAAACACATTCTGTAAAAGGGCTGGATGGTTTGGAGTTTGCAAAATGTGTGCAAGATAGTTTTTTGCAGCAATACATCAGATTCAGATTCAGATTCAGATTCAACTTTATTGTCATTGTGCAGTGTACAGTACAGAGACAACGAAATGCAGTTAGCATCTCCCTAGAAGAGCGACATAAATATGAGCAGTAAATAAATAAATCTAATAAATCCTGGTGGGAGGAGTGTCCGGGGGGGGGGGTGTGATTGGCAGTCACCGAGGTACAGTGTTGAGTAGTGTAACCGCCGCAGGGAAGAAGCTGTTCCTGGACCTGCTGGTCCGGCAACGGAGAGACCTGTAGCGCCTCCCGGATGGTAGGAGGGTAAACAGTCTGTGGTTGGGGTGAGAGCAGTCCTTGGCGATGCTGAGCGCCCTTCGCAGACAACGCTTGCTTTGGACAGACTCAATGGTGGGGAGTGAGGAACCGGTGATGCGTTGGGCAGTTTTCACCACCCTCTGCAGTGCTTTCCGGTCGGAGACAGAGCAGTTGCCATACCATACTGTGATGCAGTTGGTAAGGATGCTCTCGATGGTGCAGCGGTAGAAGTTCACCAGAATCCGAGGAGACAGATGGACCTTCTTTAGTCTCCTCAGGAAGAAGAGACGCTGGTGAGCCTTCTTGACCAGAGTTGAGGTATTGTTGGTCCAAGAGAGGTCATCGGAGATGTTGACCCCCAGGAACCTGAAGCTGGAAACACGTTCCACCTCCCTCCCGTTAATGTGGATGGGGGTGTGCATGCCGCCCCTAGACTTCCTGAAGTCTACAATGAGCTCCTTGGTCTTCTTGGAGTTAAGGGCCAGGTTGTTGTCAGCGCACCATGCTGCTAGGAGCTGGACCTCCTCCCTATAGGCCGACTCATCGTTGTTGCTGATGAGGCCAATCACCGTTGTATCATCTGCGTACTTGATGATGGTGTTAGTACCATGTACAGGTGTGCAGTCGTAGGTGAAGAGGGAGTAGAGGAGGGGGCTCAGCACACAGCCCTGTGGAACGCCGGTGTTCAGGGTGAGGGTTGAAGAGGTGTGCTTGTCTAACCTAACAGACTGGGGTCTGTTGGTTAGAAAGTCCAGTATCCAGTTGCAGAGGGAGGGGTCGATGCCCAGGTCACCGAGTTTGGTGATCAGTTTAGAGGGTATGATGGTGTTGAATGCTGAGCTGTAATCGATGAACAGCATTCTTATGTAAGTGTCTCTGTTGTCGAGGTGGGAGAGGGCGGAGTGAAGTGCCGTTGAGATGGCATCCTCCGTACTCCTGTTCTTGCGGTAGGCAAACTGATAGGGATCCAACGTGGGGGGTAGGCAGCCTTTGAGGTGTGCCAGGACCAGCCTCTCGAAGCACTTGGCGATGATGGGAGTAAGTGCAACTGGGCGGAAGTCGTTGAGGCTTGCCGCAGTGGAGTGTTTTGGCACCGGCACGATGGAGGTGGATTTAAGGCACGTGGGCACAACTGCTTGGGCAAGTGACAGGTTGAAGATGTCAGTCCAGACGTCTGTCAGCTGCGCAGCACAGGCCCTGAGGACGCGCCCGGGGATGCCGTCGGGGCCAGCAGCCTTACATAGAGGTACCTACTAGAGAAGGGGCAGTGCTGGACCTGTTAGGAAATGAGACAGGGCAGGTGGCGGAGGTATGCGTCGGGGAGCACTTCGGGTCCAGTGATCACAATACCATTAGTTTCAATATAATTATGGAGAGGGTCAGAACTGGACCTAGGGTTGAGATTTTTGTTTGGAGAAAGGCTAACTTTGCGGAGATGCGAAAGGATTTAAAAGGAGTGAATTGGGACGTTGTTTTATGGGAAGGATGTAGAAGAAAAATGGAGGACATTTAAGGGTGAAATTTTAAGAGTACAGAATCTTTATGTACCTGTTCGGTTGAAAGGAAATAGTAAAAATTGGAAAGAGCCATGGTTTTCAAGGGAAATTGGACACGGTTCGGAAAAAGAGAGAGATCTACAATAATTATAGGCAGCATGGAGTAAATGAGGTGCTTGAGGAGTATAAAGAATGTAAAAAGAATATTTAGAAAGAAATTAGAAAAGCTAAAAGAAGATATGAGGTTGCTTTGGCAAGTAAGGTGAAAGTAAATCCAAAGGGTTTCTACAGCTATATTAATAGCAAAAGGATAACAAGGAATAAAATCGGTCCATTAGAGAGTCAGAGTGGACAGCTATCTGCAGAGCCAAAAGAGATGGGGGAGATATTGAACAATTTCTTTTCTTCGGTATTCACGAAGGAGAAGGAGATGGAATTATGTGAGGTAAGGGAAACAAGCAGAGTAGCAATGGAAACTGTGAGATTCAAAGAAGAGGAGGTGCGGACACTTTTGAAAAATAGGAAAACGGATAAGTCTCCAGGTCCTGACAGGATATTCCCTAGGACATTGAGGGAAGTTAGTGTAGAAATAGCAGGGGCTATGACAGAAATATTTCAAATGTCATTAGAAACGGGAATAGTGCCGGAGGATTGGCGTACTGCGCATGTTGTTCCGTTGTTTAAAAAGGGTTCGAAGAGTAAACCTAGCAATTATAGACCTGTTAGTTTGACGTCAGTGGTGGGCAAATTAATGGAAAGGATACTTAAAGATAATATATAAGCATATGGATAAGCAGGAACAGTCAACATGGATTTGTGCCTGGAAGGTCATGCTTGACTAATCTTCTTGAATTTTTCGAAGAGGTTACTAGGGAAATTGATGAGGGTAAAGCAGTGGATGTTGTCTATATGGACTTCAGTAAGGCCTTTGACAAGGTTCCTCATGGAAGGTTGGTTAAGAAGATTCAATTGTTGGTTATTAATGGTGGAGTAGCAAGAGGGATTCAACAGTGGCTGAATGGGAGATGCCAGAGAGTAATGGTGGATGGCTGTTTGTCAGGTTGGAGGCCGGTGACTAGTGGGGTGCCTCAGGGGTCTGTGTTGGGTCCACTGTTGTTTGTCATGTACATCAATGATCTGGATGAAAGTGTGGAAAATTGGATTAGTAAGTATGCAGATGATACTAAGATAGGTGGTGTTGTGGATAATGAAGTAGGTTTTCAAAGTCTACAGAGAGATTTAGGCCATTTGGAAGAGTGGGCTGAAAGATGGCAGATGGAGTTTAATGCTGACAAATGTGAGGTGCTACATCTCGGCAGGACAAATCAAAATAGGACGTACACGGTAAATGGCAGCGAATTGAGGAATGCAGTTGAACAGAGGGATCTAGGAATAACTGTGCATAGTTCCCTGAAGGTGGAATCTCATGTAGATAGGGTGGTAAAGAAAGCTTTTGGTGTGCTGGCCTTTATAAATCAGAGCATTGAATATAGAAGTTAGGATGTAATGTTAAAATTGTACAAGGCATTGGTGAGGCCAATTCTGGAGTACGGAGTACAATTTTGGTCGCCTAATTATAGGAAGGATGTCAACAAAATAGAGAGAGTACAGAGGAGATTTACTAGAATGTTGCCTGGGTTTCAGCAACTAAGTTACAGAGAAAGGTTGAACAAGTTAGGTCTTTATTCTTTGGAGCGCAGAAGGTCTTTAAAATTATGAGCGGGTTAGAGTGGACGTGGATAAGCTTTTCCCATTGAGAGTAGGGAAGATTCAAACAAGGGGACATGACTTGAGAATTAAGGGACAGAAGTTTAGGGGGAACATTAGGGGGAACTTCTTTACTCAGAGAGTGGTAGCTGTGTGGAATGAGCTTCCAGTGGAAGTGGTGGAGGCAGGTTCGATGTTATCCTTTAAAAATAGATTGGATGGGTATATGGACGGGAAAGGAATGGAGGGTTATGGTCTGAGTGCAGGTAGATGGGACTAGGGGGAAGTATTTATTTTTAATTAAAAAAAATAAAAATAAAATTTTAATGTTCGGCACGGACTTGAAGGGCCGAGATGGCCTGTTTCCGTGCTGTTATGGTTATATGGTTATATGGTTATATGGTTAGAGTGATTTAGAGATGTGTATACGGGATTAGAGAGGTTGACCGTGTTTTAAGGGGTTCAGAGGAGTTCCAAGGTGTTTAGGGGCGTTTACAGGGATTTAGAGGGGCTTTGAAGGGGTTTGGAGGTGTTTAGACGGGTTTTGATGTGTTTAGATGGGTTTTGAGAGGTTTGGATTGGGTTTAGAGGGGTTTAGAGGTGTTTATAGGGGGTTTCAAGTTGTTTGGAGGTGTTTAAAGTTGTTCAGAGGGGCTGGAGGGAGTTGGAGGTGTTTCGAGGGATTTAGAGGGCTGTGGATGGTTTAGAGGTGCTTAGTGGTTTAGATGTGTTTAGAGTGGGTCGGAGGTGCTTGGAGTGGTTTGGTGGGGTTTGGAGGGGTTTAGAGGGGTTTGGAGATGTTTGAAGGTGTTTGGAGGGGTTTGGTTTAGAGGGTTTTGTGTGGGGTTTAGAAGGGGTTAGAGGGGTTTAGAGGGGATTGGAGGGGTTTGGATGGGGTTACAGGTGTTTATAGGGGGTTTACAGTGCTTTGGAATGGATTGGAGGAGTTTAGTGGGGTGTAGAGGGGTTTGGAGTAGTTTGGAGGGGTGTAAAGGGGATTAGAGGTGTTCGGATGTTTAGAGGGGTTTAGAGGGGGTTTAGAAGGGCCTGGAGGGGTTCCGCGGGTTTAGAGGGGTTTAGAGGGGCTTAGTTTAGAGTGGGTCGGAGGTGCTTGGTGTGGTTTGGTGGGGCTTGGAGGTGGTTAGAGGGGTTTGGAGGTGTTTGGAGGTGTTTGGAGGTGTTTAGAGGGGTTTGTAGAGATTTAGAGGGTTTATAGGTGTCTGGAAGGGTTTGAATGGGTTTACAGGGGGTTTGGATGTGTTTAGAGGGGATTAGAAGTAATTGGAGGGGTTTTAGAGGGGTGTGTAGAGGTTTAAGGGGGTTTAGAGGGGGGTGTAGGTGTTTAGAGGGGTTTAGAGGGCTTTAGAGGGGTTTGGAGGGTTTGGATGGGTTGACAGGTGTTTAGTGGGGTTTAGAGGGGTATGGAGGTGTTTGGAGTGGTTTAGAGGGGACTATAGGAGTTTAGAGGGGTTTAGAGTGGGTCTAGCAGGGTCTGGAGAGGTTCCGCCTGGTTTGGAGGGGTTTAGATGAGTTTAGATGAGTTTACAGGGGGTCTACAGGGTTTTACAGGGTTTAGACGGAATTTTGTGGATTTTGAGGTGTTTACAGTGGTTTACGGGGCTTTAGATGGGTTTAGAGTGGTTTAGAGGGGTTTACAGTTTACAGGGGTTTACAGTGGTTTGGAGTTTAAATGGGTTTAGAGGGGATTACATGGGTTTAGAGGGGTGTAGAGTGTTTTAGAGGGCTTTAGATGGGTTACAGGAATTTACAGGGTTTACAGGTGTTTAGAGAGGTTTACACGGGTTTACATGTGTTTAGAGGTGTTTACATGTGGTTTACAGAGGGTTACATGGGTTTAGAGGGTTTAGATGGCTTTACAGGCGTTTATAGGGGTAGAGAGAGGTCTGTGGAGGTTTAGAGAGATTTACATGGGGTTTACAAGGGGTTAGATGGTTTAGAGGGCTTCATAGGGGGTTTACATGGGGTCTAGAGGGGTTTACAGAGGTTAGATGGGTTTAGAGGTGTTTAGAGGGGTTTACAGGTTTTTAGAGGGGTTTAGAGGGGGTTAGAGGGATTTACAGGGGTTTATAACCATATAACCATATAACCATATAACCATTACAGCACAGAAACAGGCCATCTCGGCCCTTCAAGTCCGTGCCGAACATTTTTTATTTTTTATAATTGTTTTAAAAATAAATACCTCCCCTAGTCCCATCTACATGCACTCAGACCACAACCCTCAATTCCTTTCCCGTCCATATACCCATCCAATCTATTTTTAAAGGATAAAATCGAACCAGCCTCCACCACTTCCACTGGTAGCTGATTCCACACAGCTACCACTCTCTGAGTAGTTCCCCCTAATGTTACCCCTCAACTTCTGTCCCTTAATTCTCAAGTCGTCCCCTTGTTTGAATCTTACCTACTCTCAATGAAAAAAGCTTATCCACGTCAACTCTGTCTAACCCGCTCATAATTTTAAAGACCTCTATCAAGTCCCCTCTTAACCTTCTGCGCTCCAAAGAATAAAGACCTAACTTGTTCAACCTTTCTCTGTAACTTAGTTGCTGAAACCCAGCCAGCATTCTAGTAAATCTCTTATATACTCTCTCTATTTTGTTGACATCCTTCCTATAATTAGGCGACAAAAATTTTACTCCATACTCCAGAATTGGCCTCACCAATGCCTTGTACAATTTTAACATTACCTCCCAACTTCTATATTCAATGCTCTGATTTATAAAGGCCAGCACACCAAAAGCTTTCTTTACCACCCTATCTACATGAGATTCCACCTTCAGGGAACTATGCACAGTTATTCCTATATCCCTCTGTTCAACTGCATTCCTCAATTCTCTACCATTTACCATGTACGTCCTATTTTGATTTGTCCTGCCGAGATGTAGTACCTCACATTTATCAGCATTAAACTCCATCTGCCATCTTTCAGCCCACTGTTCCAAATGGCCTAAATCTCTCTGGAGACTGAAATTATCCACCACACCACCTATCTTAGTATCATCTGCATACATACTAATCCAATTTTCCACACCATCATCCACATCATTGATGTACATGACAAACAACAGTGGACCCAACGCAGACCCCTGAGGCACCCCACTATTCACCGGCCTCCAACCTGACAAACAGCCATCCACCATTACTCTCTGGCATCTCCCATTCAGCCACTGTTGAATCCATCTTGCTACTCCACCATTAATACCCAACAATTGAATCTTCTTAACCAACCTTCAATGAGGAACCTTGTCAAAGGCCTTACTGAAGTCCATATAGACAACATCCACTGCTTTACCCTCATCAATTTCCCTAGTAACCTCTTCGAAAAATTCTAGAAGATTAGTCAAACATGACCTTCCAGGCACAAATCCATGTTGACTGTTCCTAATCAGACCCTGCTTATCCAGATGCTTATATATATTATCTTTAAGTATCCTTTCCATTAATTTGCCCACCACTGACGTCAAACTAACAGGTCTATAATTGCTAGGTTTACTCTTAGAACCCTTTTTAAACAACGGAACAACATGCGCAGTACGCCATATATCCGACAAGGTCGCCATAAATACGACAAGTCGCCACAAATACGGCAAGGTCGCCATATTTCCGACAAGGTCGCCATAAATACGGCAAGGTCGCCTCAAATCCGCCAAGGTCGCCATATTTCCTGCAAGGTCTCCATAAATCGGGCAATGTCGCCACAAATCCGGCAAGGTCGCCATAAATCCGGAAAGGTCGCCACAAATCCGGCGAGGTCGCCATATTTCCGGCAAGGTCGCCATAAATCTGGTAAGGTCGCCACAAATCCGGCGAGGTCACCCCAAATCCGGCGAGGACGCCATATTTCCGGCAAGATCGCCATAAATCCGGAGAGGTCGCCACAAATCCGGCAAGGTCGCCATATTTCCGGCAAGGTCGCCATATTTCCGGGAAGGTCGCCACAAATCCGGCAAGGTCGCCATAAATCCGGCGAGGTCGCCATAAATCCTGCAAGGTCGCCACTAATCCAGCGAGGTCGCCATATATCCGGCAAGGTGGCCATAAATCCGGCAAAGTCGCCACAAATCCGGCGAGGTCGCCATATCTCCGGCAAGGTCGCTACAAATCCGGCAAGGTCGCCACAAATCCGGCGAGGTCGCCATATTTCCGGCAAGGTCGCCATAAATCCGGCAATGTCGGCACAAATCCGGCGAGGTCGCCATATTTCCGGCAAGGTCGCCATAAATCCGTCAAGGTCGCCACAAATCCGGCAAGGTCGCCATTTTTCCGGCAAGGTCGCCATATGTCCGGCAAGGTCGCCACAAATCCGGCAAGGTCGCCATATTTACGGCAAGATCGCCATAAATTCGACGTCGCCACAAATCCGGCAAGGTCGCCATATTTCCGACAAGGTCGCCATAAATCCGGAAAGGTCGCCACAAACCCGCAAGGTCGACATATTTCCGGCAAGGACAACAGAAACCCGGAAAGGTCGGCACAAATCCGGCGAGGTCGCTATAATTCCGGCAAGGTCGCCATAAACCCGGAAAGGTCGCCACAAATCTGGCAAGAACGCCATATTTCCGGCAAAGGTCGCAATAAATCCGGCAAGGTCGCCACAAACCCGGCGAGGTCGCCATATTTCCGGCAAGATCGCCACAAATCCGGCAAGGTCGCCATAAATCCGGCGAGGCCGCCATATTTCCGGCGAGGTCGCCAGAAATCCGGCAAGGTCGCCAGAAATCCGGCAAGGTCGCCATATTTCCGGCAAGGTCGCCACAAATACCGCAAGGTCGCCATATATCCGGCAAGGTCGCCACAAATCCGGCGAGGTAGCCATATTTCCGGCAAGGTCGCCACAAATCCGGCAAGGTCGCCACAAATCCGGCGAGGATGCTATATTTCAGGCAAGGTCGCCATAAATCCGGCAAGGTCGCCACAAACCCGGCGAGTTCGCCATATTTCAGGCAAGGTCGCCATAAATCCGGCAAGGTCGGCACAGATCCGGCGAGGTCGCCATATTTCCGGCAAGTCGCCACAAATCCGGCCAAGGTCGCCATAAATCCGGCGAGGCCGCCATATTTCCGACGAGGTCGCCACAAATCCGGCAAGGTCGCCTGAAATCCGGCGAGGTTGGCATATTTCCGGCAAGGTCGCCACCAATACCGCAAGGTCGCCATATATCCGGCAAGGTCGCCAAAAATCCGGCAAGGTCTCCATATTTCCGGCCAGGTCGCCATGAATGCGGCAAGGTCGCCACAAATCCGGCAAAGTCGCCATACTTCCGGCAAGGTCGCCATAAATCCGGCGTGGTCGCCACAAATCCGGCAAGGTCGCCATATTTCCGGCAAGGTCGCCATATGTCCGGCAAAGTCGCCACAAATCCGGCAAAGCCGCCATATTTCCGACAAGGTCGCCATAAATCCGCAAAGGTCGCCACAAATGCGGCAAGGCCGACATATTTCCGGCAAGGTCGCCATAAATCCGGAAAGTTGGCCACAAATCCGGCGAGGTCTCCATATTTCCGGCAAAGTCGCCATAAATCCGGCAAGGTCGCCACAAATCCGGCAAGATCGCCATATTTCCGGCAAGGTCGCCATAAATCCGGCAAGGTCGCCACAAACCCGGCGAGTTCGCCATATTTACGGCAAGGTCGCCAAAAATCCGGCAAGGACGCCACAAATCCGGCGAGGTCACCACAAATCCGGCGAGGTCGCCATATTTCCGGCAAGGTCGCCATAAATCCGGGGAGGTCGCCATAAATCCGGCTAGGTCGCCATGTTTCCGGCAAAGTCGCCATAAATCCGGCTAGGACGCCATATTTCCGGCAAGGTCGCCATAAATCTGGCGAGGTCGCCACAAATTCGTCGTGGTCGCCATATGTCCGGCAAGGTCGACACAAATCCGGCGAGGTCGCCATATTTCCGGCAAGGTCGCCATAAATCCGGCAGGGTCGCCACAAATCCGGCGAGGTCACAACAAATCCGGCGAGGACGCCATATTTCCGGCAAGGTCGCCATAAATCCGCAAAGGTCGCCACAAATCCGGGGAGGTCCCCATATTTGCGGCAAGGTCGCCATAAATCCGGCAAGGTCGCCATAAATCCGGCAAGGTCGCCACACATCCGGCGAGGACGCCATATTTCCGGCAAGGTCGCCATAAATCCGCAAAGGTCGCCACAAATCCGGGGAGGTCCCCATATTTGCGGCAAGGTCGCCATAAATCCGGCAAGGTCGCCATAAATCCGGCAAGGTCGCCACACATCCGGCAAGGTCGCCATATGTCCGGCAAGATCGCCATAATTCCGGCAAGGTCGCCTCAAATCCGGCAATGTCGCCATATATCCGGCAAAGTCGCCATAAATCCGGCAAGGTCGCCACAAATCCGGCGAGGTAGTCATATTTCCGGCAAGGTCGCCATAAATCCGAAAATTTCACCACAAATCCGGCGAGGTCGCCATATTTCAGGCAAGGTCGACATAAACCCGGCAAGATCGCCACAAATCCGGCGAGGTCGCCATATTTCCAGCAAGGTCGCCATAAACCCGGCAAGGTCGCCTCAAATCCGGCGAGGTCGACATATTTTCGGCAAGGTCGCCATAAATCCGGCAAGGTCGCCACAAATCTAGCGAGGTCTCCATATTTCCGGCAAGGTCGCCTGAAATCCGGCGAGGTCCCCATATTTCCGGCAAGTTCGCCACAAATCCGGCACGTTCGCCATAAATCCGGCAAGGTCGCCACAAATCCGGCGAGGTCGACATATTTTCGGCAAGGTCGCCATAAATCCTTCAATGTTGCCACAAATCCGGCAAGGTCGCCATATTTCCGGCAAGGTCGCCATAAATCCGGCAAGGTCGCCACATATCCGGCAAGGTCGCCATATTCCCGGCAAGGTCGCCATAAATCCGGCAAGGTCGCCACAAATCCGGCGAGGTAGTCATATTTCCGGCAAGGTCACCATAAATACGGCAAGTTCACCACAAATCCGGCGAGGTCGCCATATTTTAGGCAAGGTCGACATAAACCCGGCAAGATCGCCACAAATCCGGCGAGGACGCCATATTTCCAGCAAGGTCGCCATAAATCCGGCAAGGTCGCCTCAAATCCGGCGAGGTCGAATATTTTCGGCAAGGTCGCCATAAATCCGGCAAGGTCGCCACAAATCCGGCAAGGTCGCCATATTTCCGGCAAAGTCGCCATAAATCCGGCAAGGTCGCCACACATCCGGCAAGGTCGCCACATTTCTGGCAAGGTCGCCATAAATCCGGCAAGGTCGCCACAAATCTAGCGAGGTCTCCATATTTCCGGCAAGGTCGCCTCAAATCCGGCGAGGTCCCCATATTTCCGGCAAGTTCGCCACAAATCCGGCACGTTCGCCATAAATCCGGCAAGGTCGCCACAAATCCGGCGAGGTCGACATATTTTCGGCAAGGTCGCCATAAATCCTTCAATGTTGCCACAAATCCGGCAAGGTCGCCATATTTCCGGCAAGGTCGCCATAAATCCGGCAAGGTCGCCACATATCCGGCAAGGTCGCCATATTCCCGGCAAGGTCGCCATAAATCCGGCAAGGTCGCCACAAATCCGGCGAGGTAGTCATATTTCCGGCAAGGTCACCATAAATACGGCAAGTTCACCACAAATCCGGCGAGGTCGCCATATTTTAGGCAAGGTCGACATAAACCCGGCAAGATCGCCACAAATCCGGCGTGGACGCCATATTTCCAGCAAGGTCGCCATAAATCCGGCAAGGTCGCCTCAAATCCGGCGAGGTCGAATATTTTCGGCAAGGTCGCCATAAATCCGGCAAGGTCGCCACAAATCCGCCGAGGTAGTCATATTTCCGGCAAGGTCGCCATAAATCCGGCAAGTTCACCACAAATCCGGCAAGGTCGCCATATTTCCAGCAAGGTCGCCATAAATCCGGCAAGGTCGCCTCAAATCCGGCGAGGTCGACATATTTTCGGCAAGGTCGCCATAAATCCGGCAAGGTCCCCACAAATCCGGCAAGGTCGCCATATATTTAACGAGGTCTCCACAAATCCGGCGAGGTCCCCATATTTCCGGCAAGTTCGCCACAAATCCGGCACCTTCGCCATAAATCCGGCAAGGTCCCCACAAATCCGGCAAGGTCGCCTTATTTCCGGCAAGGTCGCCATAAATCCGGCAAGGTCGCCACACATCCGGCAAGGTCGCCATATTTCCGACAAGGTCGCCATAAATCCGGCAAGGTCGCCACAAATCATGCGAGGTAGTCATATTTCCGGCAAGGTCGCCATAAATCCGGCAAGTTCACCACATATCCGGCGAGGTCGCCATATTTCAGGCAAGGTCGACATAAACCCGCCAAGATCGCCACAAATCCGGCGAGGTCGCCATATTTCCAGCAAGGTCGCCATAAATCCGGCAAGGTTGCCTCAAATCCGGCGAGGTCGACATATTTTCGGCAAGGTCGCCATAAATCCGGCAAGGTCGCCACAAATCCGGCAAGGTCGCCATATTTCCGGCAAGGTCGCCATAAATCCAGCAAGGTCGCCACACATCCGGCAAGGTTGCCATATTTCCGGCAAGGTCGCCATAAATCCGGCAAGGTCGCCACAAATCCGGCGAGGGAGTCATATTTCCGGGAAGGTCGCCAGAAATCCGGCAAGTTCACCATAAATCCGGCGAGGTCGCCATATTTCCAGCAAGGTCGCCATAAATCCGGCAAGGTCGCATCAAATCCGGCGAGGTCGACATATTTTCCGCAAGGTCGCCATAAATCCGGCAAGGTCGCCACACATCCGGCAAGGTCGCCATATTTCCGGCAAGGTCGCCATAAATCCGGCAAGGTCGCCATAAATCCGGCGAGGTAGTCATATTTCCGGCAAGGTCGCCATAAATCCGGCAAGTTCACCACAAATCCGGCGAGGTCGCCATATTTCCGGCAAGTTCACCACAAATCCGGCGAGGTCGCCATATTTCCAGCAAGGTCGCCATAAATCCGGCAAGGTCGCCTCAAATCCGGCGAGGTCGACATATTTTCGGCAAGGTCGCCATAAATCCGGCAAGGTCCCCACAAATCCGGCAAGGTCGCCATATATTTAACGAGGTCTCCACAAATCCGGCGAGGTCCCCATATTTCCGGCAAGTTCGCCACAAATCCGGCACCTTCGCCATAAATCCGGCAAGGTCCCCACAAATCCGGCAAGGGCGCCTTATTTCCGGCAAGGTCGCCATAAATCCTGCAAGGTCGCCACACATCCGGCAAGGTCGCCATATTTCCGACAAGGTCGCCATAAATCCGGCAAGGTCGCCACAAATCATGCGAGGTAGTCATATTTCCGGCAAGGTCGCCATAAATCCGGCAAGTTCACCACAAATCCGGCGAGGTCGCCATATTTCAGGCAAGGTCGACATAAACCCGCCAAGATCGCCACAAATCCGGCGAGGTCGCCATATTTCCAGCAAGGTCGCCATAACTCCGGCAAGGTTGCCTCAAATCCGGCGAGGTCGACATATTTTCGGCAAGGTCGCCATAAATCCGGCAAGGTCGCCACAAATCCGGCAAGGTCGCCATATTTCCGGCAAGGTCGCCATAAATCCAGCAAGGTCGCCACACATCCGGCAAGGTTGCCATATTTCCGGCAAGGTCGCCATAAATCCGGCAAGGTCGCCACAAATCCGGCGAGGGAGTCATATTTCCGGCAAGGTCGCCAGAAATCCGGCAAGTTCACCATAAATCCGGCGAGGTCGCCATATTTCCAGCAAGGTCGCCATAAATCCGGCAAGGTCGCCTCAAATCCGGCGAGGTCGACATATTTTCCGCAAGGTCGCCATAAATCCGGCAAGGTCGCCACACATCCTGCAAGGTCGCCATATTTCCGGCAAGGTCGCCATAAATCCGGCAATGTCGCCATAAATCCGGCGAGGTAGTCATATTTCCGGCAAGGTCGCCATAAATCCGGCAAGTTCACCACATATCCGGCGAGGTCGCCATATTTCCGGCAAGGTCGCCACAAATCCGGCAAGGTCGTCATAAATCCGGCAAGGTCGCCTCAAATCCGGAGAGGTCGACATATTTTCGGCAAGGTCACCATAAATCCGGCACGGTCGCCACAAATCTAGCGAGGTCTCCATATTTCCGGCAAGGTCGCCATAAATTCGGCGAGGTGGCCTCAAATCCGGCGAGGTCGCCATATTTCCGGCAAGGTCGCCATAAATCCGGCGAGGTCGCCATAATTCCGGCAAGGTCGCCATATTTCAGGCTAGGTCGCCATAAATCCGGCGAGTTCGCCATATTTCCGGCAAGGTCGCCATATTAACGGCAAGGTCGCCACAAATCCGGCGAGGTAGTCATATTTCCGTCAAGGTCGCCATAAATCCGGCTAGTTCACCACAAATCCGGGGAGGTCGCCATATTTCAGGCAAGGTCGCCATAAACCCGGCAAGCGCCACAAATCCGGCGAGGACGCCATATTTCCAGCAAGGTCGCCATAAATCCGGCAAGGTCGCTACAAATCCGGCGAGGTCGCCATATTTCCGGCAAGCTCGCCACAAATCCGGCCAGGCCGCCTCAAATCCGGCAATGTCGCCATATTTCCGGCAAAGTCGCCATAAATCCGGCAAGGTCGCCACAAATCCGGCAAGGTCGCCATATTTCCTGCAAGGTCGCCATAAATCCGGCAAGGTCGCCACACATCCGGCCAGGTCGCCATATTTCCGGCAAGGTCGCCATAAATCCGGCAAGGTCGCCACAAATCCGGCGAGGTAGTCATATTTCCGGCAAGGTCGCCATATATCCGGCAAGTTCACCACAAATCCGGCGAGGTCGCCATATTTCCAGCAAGGTCGCCATAAATCCGGCAAGGTCGCCTCAAATCCGGCAATGTCGCCATATTTCCGGCAAAGTCGCCATAAATCCCGCAAGGTCGCCACAAATCCGGCAAGGTCGTCATATTTCCTGCAGTCGCCATAAATCCGGCAAGGTCGCCACACATCCGGCAAGGTCGCCATATTTCCGGCAAGGTCGCCATAAATCCGGCAAGGTCGCCACAAATCCGGCGAGGTAGTCCTATTTCCGGCAAGGTCGCCATAAATCCGGCAAGTTCACCACAAATCCGGCGAGGTCGCCATATTTCCAGCAAAGTCGCCATAAATACGGCAAGGTCGCCTCAAATCCGGTGAGGTCGACATATTTTCGGCAAGGTCGCCATAAATCCGGCAAGGTCGCCACAAATCCGGCAAGGTCGCCATATTTCCGGCAAGGTCGCCATAAATCCGGCAAGGTCGCCACACATCCGGCAAGGTCGCCATATTTCCGGCAAGGTCGCCAGAAATCCGGCAAGGTCGCCACAAATCCGCCGAGGTAGTCATATTTCCTGCAAGTTCACCACAAATCCGGCGAGGTCGCCATATTTCCGGCAAGGTCGCCACAAATCCGGCAAGGTCGTCATAAATCCGGCAAGGTCGCCTCAAATCCGGCAATGTCGCCATATTTCCGGCAAAATCGCCATAAATCCGGCAATGTCGCAACAAATACGGCAAGGTCCCCATATTTCGAGCAAGGTCGCAATATTTCCCACAAGGTCGCCACAAATCCGGCAAGGCCGCCATATTCCCGGCAAGGTCGCCATAAATCCGGCAAGGTCGCCTCAAATCCGGAGAGGTCGACATATTTTCGGCAAGGTCGCCATAAATCCGGCACGGTCGCCACAAATCTAGCGAGGTCTCCATATTTCCGGCAAGGTGGCCAGAAATCCGGCGAGGTGGCCACAAATCCGGCGAGGTCGCCATATTTCCGGCAAGGCCACCATAAATCCGGCGAGGTCGCCATAATTCCGGCAAGGTCGCCACATTTCAGGCGAGGTCGCCATAAATCCGGCGAGTTCGCCATATTTCCGGCAATGTCGCCATATTACCGGCAAGGTCGCCACAAATCCGGCGAGGTAGTCATATTTCCGGCAAGGTCGCCATAAATCCGGCTAGTTCACCACAAATCCGGCGAGGTCGCCATATTTCAGGCAAGGTCGCCATAAACCCGGCAAGGTCGCCACAAATCCGGCGAGGTAGTCATATTTCCAGCAAGGTCGCTATAAATCCGGCAAGGTCGCCACAAATCCGGCGAGGTCGCCATATTTCCGGCAAGGTCGCCACAAATCCGGCAAGGTCGTCATAAATCCGGCAAGGTCGCCTCAAATCCGGCAATGTCGCCATATTTCCGGCAAAGTCGCCATAAATCCGGCAAGGTCGCAACAAATACGGCAAGGTCCCCATATTTCCAGCAAGGTCGCAATATTTCCCGCAAGGTCGCCACAAATCTGGCAAGGTCGCCATATTTCCGGCAAGGTCGCCATAAATCCGGCTAGGTCGCCTCAAATCCGGAGAGGTCGACATATTTTCGGCAAGGTCGCCATAAATCCGGCACGGTCGCCACAAATCTAGCGAGGTCTCCATATTTCCGGCAAGGTCGCCATAAATTCGGCGAGGTGGCCACAAATCCGGCGAGGTCGCCATATTTCCGGCAAGGTCGCCATAAATCCGGCGAGGTCGCCATAATTCCGGCAAGGTCGCCATATTTCAGGCTAGGTCGCCATAAATCCGGCGAGTTCGCCATATTTCCGGCAAGGTCGCCATATTACCGGCAAGGTCGCCACAAAACCTGCGACGTAGTCATATTTCCGTCAAGGTCGTCATAAATCCGGCTAGTTCACCAGAAATCCGGGGAGGTCGCCATATTTCAGGCAAGGTCGCCATAAACCCGGCAAGATCGCCACAAATCCGGCGAGGACGCCATATTTCCGGCAAGGTCGCCATAAATCCGGCGAGGTCGTGATAATTCCGGCAAGGTCGCTATATTTCAGGCTAGGTCGCCATAAATCCGGCAAGGTCGCCTCAAATCCGGCAATGTCGCCATATTTCCGGCAAAGTCGCCATAAATCCGGCAAGGTCGCCACAAATCCGTCAAGGTCGCCATATTTCCTGCAAGGTCGCCATAAATCCGGCAAGGTCGCCACACATCCGGCCAGGTCGCCATATTTCCGGCAAGGTCGCCATAAATCCGGCAAGGTCGCCACAAATCCGGCGAGGTAGTCATATTTCCGGCAAGGTCGCCATAAATCCGGCAAGTTCACCACAAACCGGCGAGGTCGCCATATTTCCAGCAAAGTCGCCATAAATCCGGCAAGGTCGCCACACATCCGGCAAGGTCGCCATATTTCCGGCAAGGTCGCCATAAATCCGGCAAGGTCGCCTCAAATCCGCCGAGGAAGTCATATTTCCGGCAAGTTCACCACAAATCCGGCGAGGTCGCCATATTTCCGGCAAGGTCGCCACAAATCCGGCAAGGTCGTCATAAATCCGGCAAGGTCGCCTCAAATCCGGCAATGTCGCCATATTTCCGGCAAAGTCGCCATAAACCCGGCAATGTCGCAACAAATACGGCAAGGTCCCCATATTTCGAGCAAGGTCGCAATATTTCCCACAAGGTCGCCACAAATCCGGCAAGGTCGCCATATTTCCGGCAAGGTCGCCATAAATCCGGCCAGGTCGCCATAAATCCGGCAACGTCGCCACAAATCCGGCAACGTCGCCATATTTCCGGCAAGGTCGGCATAAATCCGGCAAGGTCGCCATAAATCCGGCGAGGTCGCCATATTTCCGGCAAGGTCGCCACAAATCTGGCAAGATCGTCATAAATCCGGAAGGTCGCCTCAAATCGGGCAAGGACGTCATATTTCCGGCAAGGTCGCCATAAATCCGGCAAGGTCGCCGCAAATCCGGCAAGGTCGCTATATTTGAGGCAAGGTCGCCATATTTCCGACAAGGTCGCCACGAATCCGGCAATGTCCCCATATTCCCAGCAACGTCGCAATATATCCGGCAAGGTCGCCACAAATCCGGCAAGGTCGCCATATTTCCGGCAAGGTCGCCATAAATCCGGCAAGGTCGCCTCAAATCCGGCGAGGTCGACATATTTTCGGCAAGGTCGCCATAAATCCGGCACGGTCGCCACAAATCTAGCGAGGTCTCCATATTTCCGGCAAGGTCGCCATAAATCCGGCGAGGTGGCTACAAATCCGGCGAGTTCGCCATATGTCCGGCAAGGCCACCATAAATCCGGCGAGGTCGCCATAATTCCGGCAAGGTCGCCATATTTCAGGCGAGGTCGCCATAAATCCGGCGAGTTCGCCATATTTCCGGCAAGGTCGCCATATTACCGGCAAGGTCGCCACAAATCCGGCGAGGTAGTCATATTTCCGGCAAGGTCGCCATAAATCCGGCTAGTTTACCACTAATCCGGCGAGGTCGCCATATTTCAGGCAAGGTCGCCATAAACACGGCCAGATCGCCACAAATCCGGCGAGGACGCCATATTTCCAGCAAGGTCGCTATAAATCCGGCAAGGTCGCCACAAATCCGGCGAGGTCGCCTAATATCCGGTAAGGTCGCCACAAATCCGGCAAGGTCGCCTCAAATCCGGCAATGTCGCCATATTTCCGGCAAAGTCGCCATAAATCCGGCAAGGTCGCCACAAATCCGGCAAGGTCGCCATATTTCCTGCAAGTTCGCCATAAATCCGGCAAGGTCGCCACACATCCGGCAAGGTCGCCATATTTCCGGCAAGGTCGCCATAAATCCGGCAAGGTCGCCACAAATCCGTCGAGGTAGTCATATTTCCGGCAAGGTGGCCATAAATCCGGCAAGTTCACCACAAATCCGGCGAGGTCGCCATATTTCCGGCAAGGTCGCCACAAATCCGGCAAGGTCGTTATAAATCCGGCAAGGTCGCCTCAAATCCGGCAATGTCGCCATATTTCCGGCAGTCGCCATAAATCCGGCAAGGTCGCCATAAATACGGCAAGGTCCCCATATTTCCAGCAAGGCCGCAATATTTCCGGCAAGGACGCCACATATCCGGCAAGGTCGCCATATTTCCGGCAAGGTCGCCATAAATCCTGCAAGGTCGCCACAAATCCGGCAAGGTCGCTATATTTGAGGCAAGGTCGCCATATTTCCGACAAGGTCGCCACAAATCCGGCAAGGACCCCATATTTCCAGCAAGGTCGCAATATATCCGGCAAGGTCGCCACAAATCCGGCAAGGTCGCCATATTTCCGGCAAGGTCGCCATAAATCCGGCAAGGTCGCCTCAAATCCGGCGAGGTCGACATATTTTCGGCAAGGTCGCCATAAATCCGGCAAGGTCGCCACAAATCTAGCGAGGTCTCCATATTTCCGGTAAGATCGCCACAAATCCGGCGAGGTAGTCATATTTCCGGCAAGGTCGCCATAAATCCGGCAAGTTCACCACAAATCCGGCGAGGTCGCCATATTTCAGGCAAGGTCGCCATAAACCCGGCAAGATCGCCACAAATCCGGCGAGGTCGCCATATTTCCGGCAAGGTCGCCATAAATCCGGCAAGGTCGCCACAAATCCGGCAAGGTCGCTATATTTCCGGCAAGGTCGCCATATTTCTGGCAAGGTCGCCACAAATACGGCAAGGTCCCCATATTTCCAGCAAGGTCGATATAAATCCGGCAAGGTCGCCACAAATCAGGCAAGGTCGCTATATTTCCGGCAAGGTCGCCATATTTCCGGCAAGGTCGCCTCAAATCCGACGAGGTCGAAATATTTTCGGCAAGGTCGCCACAAATCCGGCGAGGTCGCCATATTTACGGCAAGGTCGCCACAAATCCGGCAAGGTCGCCACAAATCCGGCAAGGTCGCCACAAATACGGCCAGGTCGCCATAAATCCGGCAAGGTCGCCATAAATCCGGCGAGGTCGCCATATTTCCGGCAAGGTCGCCACAAATCTGGCAAGATCGCCATAAATCCGGCAAGGTCGCCTCAAATCGGGCAAGGACGTCATATTTCCGGCAAGGTCGCCATAAATCCGGCAAGGTCGCCACAAATCCGGCAAGGTCGCCATATTTACGGCAATGTCACCATAAATCCGGCAAGGTCGCCACAAATCCGGCAAGGTCCCCATATTTCCAGCAAGGTCGCAATATTTCCGGCAAGGTCGCCACATAGCCGGCAAGGTCGCCATATTTCCGGCAAGGTCGCCATAAATCCGGCAAAGTCGCCACAAATCCGGCAAGGTCGCTATCAGGCAAGGTCGCCATATTTCCGGCAATGTCGCCACAAATCCGGCAAGGTCCCCATATTTCCAGCAAGGTCGCAATATTTCCGGCAAGGTCGCCACAAATCCGGCAAGGTCGCCATATTTCCGGCAAGGTCGCCATAAATCCGGCAAGGTCGCCTCAAATCCGGCGAGGTCGACATATTTTCGGCAAGGTCGCCATAAATCCGGCAAGGTCGGCACAAATCTAGCGAGGTCTCCATATTTCCGGCAAGGTCGCCACAAATCAGGCGAGGTCCCCATATTTCCGGCAAGTTCGCCACAAAGCCGGCGAGGTTCCCATATTTCCGGCAAGTTCGCCACAAAGCCGGCAAGTTCGCCATAAATCCGGCAAGGTCGCCACAAATCCGGCAAGGTCGCCATATTTCCGGCAAGGTCGCCATAAATCCGGCAAGGTCGCCACACATCCGGCAAGGTCGCCATATTTCCGGCAAGGTCGCCATAAATCCGGCAAGGTCGTCATAAATCCGGCAAGGTCGCCTCAAATCCGGCAATGTCGCCATATTTCCGGCAAGGTCGCCACACATCCGGCAAGGTCGCCAAAAATCCGGCAAGGACGCCATAAATCCCGCACGGTCGCCACAAATCTAGCGAGGTCTCCATATTTCCGGCAAGGTCGCCATAAATCCGGCGAGGTGGCCACAAATCCGGCGACTTCGCCATATTTCCGGCAAGGTCGCCATATTACCGGGAAGATCGCCACAAAGCCGGCGAGGTAGTCATATTTCCGGCAAGGCCGCCATAAATCCGGCTAGTTCACCACAAATCCGGCGAGGTCGCCATATTTCAGGCAAGGTCGCCATAAACCCGGCAAGATCGCCACAAATCCGGCGAGGACGCCATATTTCCAGCAAGGTCGCCATAAATCCGGCAAGGTCGCCACAAATCCGGCGAGGTCGCCATAAATCCGGCAAGGTCGCCACAAATACGGCAAGGTCCCCATATTTCCAGCAAGGTCGCAATATATCCGGCAAGGCCTCCACACATCCGGCAAAGTCGCCATATTTCCGGCAAGGTCGCCATAAATCCGGCAGGGTCGCCACCAATCCGGCAAGGTCGCTATATTTGAGGCAAGGTCGCCATATTTCCGGCAAGGTCGCCATAAATCCGGCCAGGTCGCCATAAATCCGGCAACGTCGCCACAAATCCGGCAACGTCGCCATATTTCCGGCAAGGTCGGCATAAATCCGGCAAGGTCGCCATAAATCCGGCGAGGTCGCCATATTTCCGGCAAGGTCGCCACAAATCTGGCAAGATCGTCATAAATCCGGAAGGTCGCCTCAAATCGGGCAAGGACGTCATATTTCCGGCAAGGTCGCCATAAATCCGGCAAGGTCGCCGCAAATCCGGCAAGGTCGCTATATTTGAGGCAAGGTCGCCATATTTCCGACAAGGTCGCCACGAATCCGGCAATGTCCCCATATTCCCAGCAACGTCGCAATATATCCGGCAAGGTCGCCACAAATCCGGCAAGGTCGCCATATTTCCGGCAAGGTCGCCATAAATCCGGCAAGGTCGCCTCAAATCCGGCGAGGTCGACATATTTTCGGCAAGGTCGCCATAAATCCGGCAAGGTCGCCACAAATCTAGCGAGGTCTCCATATTTCCGGCAAGATCGCCACAAATCCGGCGAGGTCGCTATATTTGAGGCAAGGTCGCCATATTTCCGACAAAGTCGCCACAAATCCGGCAATGTCCCCATATTCCCAGCAACGTCGCAATATATCCGGCAAGGTCGCCACAAATACGGCAAGGTCGCCATATTTCTGACAAGGTCGCCATAAATCCGGCAAGGTCGCCTCAAATCCGGCGAGGTCGACATATTTTCGGCAAGGTCGCCATAAATCCGGCAAGGTCGCCAGAAATCTAGCGAGGTCTCCATATTTCCGGCAACATCGCCACAAATCCGGCGAGGTAGTCATATTTCCGGCAAGGTCGCCATAAATCCGGCAAGTTCACCACAAATCCGGCGAGTTCGCCATATTTCAGGCAAGGTCGCCATAAACCCGGCAAGATCGCCACAAATCCGGCGAGGTCGCCATATTTCCGGCCAGGTCGCCAGAAATCCGGCAAGGTCGCCACGAATCCGGCAAGGTCGCTATAATTCCGGCAAGGTCGCCATATTTCCGGCAAGGTCGCCACAAATCCGGCAAGGTCCCCATATTTCCAGCAAGGTCGCAATATTTCCGGCAAGGTCGCCACAAGTCCTGCAAGGTCGCCATATTTCCGGCAAGGTCGCCATAAATCCGGCAAGGTCGCCTCAAATCCGACTAGGTCGAAATATTTTCTGCAAAGTCGCCACAAATCCGGCGAGCGCGCCATATTTCCGGCAAGGTCGCCACAAACCCGGCAAGGTCGCCACAAATCCGGCAAGGTCGCCACAAATCCGGCCAGGTCGCCATAAGTCCGGCAACGTCGCCACAAATCCGGCAACGTCGCCATAATTCCGGCAAGGTCGGCATAAATCCGGCAAGGTCGCCATAAATCCGGCGAGCACGCCATATTTCCGGCAAGGTCGCCACAAATCTGGCAAGATCGCCATAAATCCGGCAAGATCGGCTCAAATCGGGCAAGGACGTCATATTTCCGGCAAGGTCGCCATAAATCCGGCAAGGTCTCCACAAATCCGGCATGGTCGCCATATTTACGGCAATGTCACCATAAATCCGGCAAGGTCGCCACAAATCCGGCAAGGTCCTCATATTTCCAGCAAGGTCGCAATATTTCCGGCAAGGTCGCCACATATCCGGCAAGGTCGCCATATTTCCGGCAAGGTCGCCATAATTCCGGCAAGGTCGCCACAAATCCGGCAAGGTTGCTATGAGGCAAGGTCGCCATATTTCCGGCAATGTCGCCACAAATCCGGCAAGGTCCCCATATTTCCAGCAAGGTCGCAATATATCCGGCAAGGTCGCCACAAATCCGGCAAGGTCGCCATATTTCCGGCAAGGTCGCCATAAATCCGGCAAGGTCGCCTCAAATCCGGCGAGGTCGACATATTTTCGGCAAGGTCGCCATAAATCCGACAAGGTCGCCACAAATCTAGCGAAGTCTCCATATTTCCGGCAAGGTCGCCACAAATAAGGCGAGATCCCCATATTTCCGGCAAGTTCGCCACAAAGCCGGCGAGGTCCCCATATTTCCGGCAAGTTCGCCACAAAGCCGGCAAGTTCGCCATAAATCCGGCAAGGTCGCCACAAATCCGGCAAGGTCGCCATATTTCCGGCAAGGTCGCCATAAATCCGGCAAGGCCGCCACACATCCGGCAAGGTCGCCATATTTCCGACAAGGTCGCCATAAATCCGGCAAGGTCGCCTCAAATCCGGCGAGGTCGACATATTTTCGGCAAGGTCGCCATAAATCCGGCAAGGTCGCCAGAAATCTAGCGAGGTCTCCATATTTCCGGCAAGATCGCCACAAATCCGGCGATGTAGTCATATTTCCGGCAAGGTCGCCATAAATCCGGCAAGTTCACCACAAATCCGGCGAGTTCGCCATATTTCAGGCAAGGTCGCCATAAACCCGGCAAGATCGCCACAAATCCGGCGAGGTCGCCATATTTCCGGCCAGGTCGCCAGAAATCCGGCAAGGTCGCCACGATTCCGGCAAGGTCGCTATAATTCCGGCAAGGTCGCCATATTTCCGGCAAGGTCGCCACAAATCCGGCAAGGTCCCCATATTTCCAGCAAGGTCGCAATATTTCCGGCAAGGTCGCCACAAGTCCTGCAAGGTCGCCATATTTCCGGCAAGGTCGCCATAAATCCGGCAAGGTCGCCTCAAATCCGACTAGGTCGAAATATTTTCTGCAAAGTCGCCACAAATCCGGCGAGCGCGCCATATTTCCGGCAAGGTCGCCACAAACCCGGCAAGGTCGCCACAAATCCGGCAAGGTCGCCACAAATCCGGCCAGGTCGCCATAAGTCCGGCAACGTCGCCACAAATCCGGCAACGTCGCCATTATTCCGGCAAGGTCGGCATAAATCCGGCAAGGTCGCCATAAATCCGGCGAGCACGCCATATTTCCGGCAAGGTCGCCACAAATCTGGCAAGATCGCCATAAATCCGGCAAGATCGCCTCAAATCGGGCAAGGACGTCATATTTCCGGCAAGGTCGCCATAAATCCGGCAAGGTCGCCACAAATCCGGCATGGTCGCCATATTTACGGCAATGTCACCATAAATCCGGCAAGGTCGCCACAAATCCGGCAAGGTCCTCATATTTCCAGCAAGGTCGCAATATTTCCGGCAAGGTCGCCACATATCCGGCAAGGTCGCCATATTTCCGGCAAGGTCGCCATAATTCCGGCAAGGTCGCCACAAATCCGGCAAGGTTGCTATGAGGCAAGGTCGCCATATTTCCGGCAATGTCGCCACAAATCCGGCAAGGTCCCCATATTTCCAGCAAGGTCGCAATATATCCGGCAAGGTCGCCACAAATCCGGCAAGGTCGCCATATTTCTGGCAAGGTCGCCATAAATCCGGCAAGGTCGCCTCAAATCCGGCGAGGTCGACATATTTTCGGCAAGGTCGCCATAAATCCGACAAGGTCGCCACAAATCTAGCGAAGTCTCCATATTTCCGGCAAGGTCGCCACGAATAAGGCGAGATCCCCATATTTCCGGCAAGTTCGCCACAAAGCCGGCGAGGTCCCCATATTTCCGGCAAGTTCGCCACAAAGCCGGCAAGTTCGCCATAAATCCGGCAAGGTCGCCACAAATCCGGCAAGGTCGCCATATTTCCGGCAAGGTCACCATAAATCCGGCAAGGTCGCCACACATCCGGCAAGGTCGCCATATTTCCGGCAAGGTCGCCATAAATCCGGCAAGGTCGCCACAAATCCGGCGAGGTAGTCATATTTCCGGCAAGGTCGCCATAAATCCGGCAAGTTCACCACAAATCCGGCGAGGTCGACATATTTCAGGCAAGGTCGCCATAAACCCGGCAAGATCGCCACAAATCCGGCTAGGATACAGTGAATACAATTTATTTATACGCAGATGATGTATTAATTTACATTACAAAACCAGAAATTAGTATTCCAAATATATTAAAGCTAATAACCCAATTTGGTTCACTCTCAGGATACAGAATAAATTGGAATAAAAGTGAAATTATGCCAATAAGGGAACATAATAAACATATAATAAAACAATATACATTTAAAATAGTAAATGAAAAATTTAAATACCTAGGCATTAATGTTACTAAGACATATACATCATTATGATGAGGGTAAAGCAGTGGATGTTGTCTATATGGACTTCAGTAAGGACTTTGACAAGGTTCCTCATGGAAGTTTGGTTAAGAAGATTCAATTGTTGGGTATTAATGGTGGAGTAGCAAGATGGATTCAACAGTGGCTGAATGGGAGATGTCAGAGAGTAATGGTGGATGGCTGTTTGTCAGGTTGGAGGCCGGTGACTAGTGGGGTGCCTCAGGGGTCTGTGTTGGGTCCACTGTTGTTTGTCATGTACATCAATGATCTGGATGAAGGTGTGGAAAATTGGATTAGTAAGTATGCAGATGATACTAAGATAGGTGATGTTGTGGATAATGAAGTAGATTTTCCAAGTCTACAGAGAGATTTAGGCCATTTGGAAGAGTGGGCTGAAAGATGGCAGATGGAGTTTAATGCTGACAAATGTGATCTCGGTAGGACAAATCAAAATAGGACGTACACGGTAAATGGTAGCGAATTGAGGAATGCAGTTGAACAGACGGATCTAGGAATAACTGTGCATAGTACCCTGAAGGTGGAATCTCATGTAGATAGGGTGGTAAAGAAAGCTTTTGGTGTGCTGGCCTTTATAAATCAGAGCATTGAATATAGAAGTTGGGATGTAATGTTAAAATTGTACAAGGCATTGGTGAGGCAAATTCTGGAGTATGGAGTACAATTTTGGTCGCCTAATTATAGGAAGGATGTCAACAAAATAGAGAGAGTACAGAGGAGATTTACTAGAATGTTGCCTGGGTTTCAGCAACTAAGTTACAGAGAAAGGTTGAACAAGTTAGGTCTTTATTCTTTGGAGTGCAGAAGGTTAAGAGGGGACTTGATAGAGGTCTTTAAAATTATGAGCGGGTTAGACAGAGTGGACGTGGATAAGCTTTTCCCATTGAGAGTAGGGAAGATTCAAACAAGGGGACATGACTTGAGAATTAAGGGACAGAAGTTTAGGGGGAACATTAGGGGGAACTTCTTTACTCAGAGAGTGGTAGCTGTGTGGAATGAGCTTCCAGTGGAAGTCGTGGAGGCAGGTTCGATGTTATCCTTTAAAAATAGATTGGATGGGTATATGAACGGTAAAGGAATGGAGGGTTATGGTCTGAGTGCAGGTAGATGGGACTAGGGGGAAGTATTTATTTTTAATTTAAAAAAATTTAAAAAATTTAAAAAAAATGTTCGGCACGGACTTGAAGGGCCGAGATGGCCTGTTTCCGTGCTGTTATGGTTATATGGTTATATGGTTATTATTCAAAGCAAACTTTCCCCCATTACTGAATAAACTACATAAAAATATTCAGTATTGGAAAACACTTCCTATCTCAATGGTTGGCAAAATTAATGCCATAAAAATGATTTTCTTACCGCAAATATTATACCTTTTTCAAACAATTCCGATATACTTGTCAAAAAACGTTTTTAAAAAGTTAGATTCCATTGTCAGTTACTTTATCTGGGATTAGAATAATCATAGGATAAGCAATAAACATCTGTGCAAATCAAAAATAAATGGAGGTTTGGTTTTACCAAATTTTTGTTTTATTTTTGGGCAGTTAATATTAAAAATATGAATTTTTGGTTGGAAGAAATAGATCAACAACCAGATTGGTTAAAAATGGAAAAGGAAGATTTCTCACCTTTTGAAATCGGCTCGATACTATTTGCTACTTCTAAATTAAATTAAAAAATTTATAGGGAAAATCCTATAATATATAGTACTATGCGAATTTGGAAACAATTAAAAGAGACATTAAAACTAGATAATTTATCACTTTTTCTTCCAATTGCGAATAACCCTTTGTTTACATAGATACATAGAAAATAGGTGCAGGAGTAGGCCATTCGGCCCTTCGAGCCTGCACCGCCATTCAATATGATCATGGCTGATCATCCAACTCAGTATCCCGTACCTGCCTTCTCTCCATACCCCCTGATCCCTTTACCCACAAGGGCCACATCTAACTCCCTCTTAAATATAGGCAATGAACTGGCCTCAACTACCCTCTGTGGCAGAGAGTTCCAGAGATTCACCACTCTCTGTGTGAAAAAGCCCTCATGGTTGGACAAAGGTTTCACACAATGGAAAAACTATGGAATTAAAAAGATGGGACAACTTTATGAAGGCACTTTTCTTTCATTTCAGGAGTTGCAACAGATTTATGGACTTCAAGTAAATGATTTTTTCAGATATCTCCAACTTAGAGATTACGTAAAAGCAAATACTCGAAATTTTAGAATTAGAAATTCAGAAATTTTTGACGACTGTTGGAATAAACATCATAATACAGAAAAACTAATATCTTATATATATAATATTTTATTAGACAGTGATATTCCATTGACGGACTTACACAGACAAACTTGGGAAAAATAACTAAATCAAATAATAACGAAAGAACCTTGGGAAGAAAGTTTACAACACATACATCAATGTTCATTAAATGCCAGACATTCTCTAATACAATTCAAAGTAATACATAGGTTACATTATTCTAAAACAAAATTAAATAAAATCTTCCCACCCATCTCACCAATATGTGATAAATGTCAACATTTAGAAGCCAACTTATCTCATATGTTTGCAAATTGCATAAAAATTAAAAATTTCTGGGTAAATATTTGGACAATAATATCTAATGTGACTAGCATTCAATTGGACCCGGATCCAAAATTAATAATACTTGGAACATTAGAACTAAATCAAACATTTACATCAACTCAAAGAAACTTTATTGATTATAGTATAATAACTGGGAAAAAATTAATTCTAAAATTTTGGAAAGGCCCTATAACCCCCACAATTAAAATGTGCATTATAGAAATGACGGAGACCTTAAAGGCCTGTCTCACGAGTCTGCGGTCATTGGCGGCGAAACGGGAAGAATCTGCCGCCATAGACCGCGCACTCGTGAGAACGTACAATTCCGGGGCCGTGCGGCAGTGTTCCTAACACGGTGCTAAAATAAAACCGACAATGTTGAAAACTATAATCTTACCGCACAACCTCCACCAGTGATGCACGAGTGATCAACATTGTCGATTTTATTTTAGCACCGTGCGGTGTTGGGAACACCGCCGCACGGCCCCGGAATTGTACGTTCTCACGAGTGCGCGGTCTATGGCGGCAGATTCTTCCCGTTTCGCCGCCAATGATCGCAGACTCGTGAGACAGGCCTTTTAGACAGAGCCTTTACACTTGGAAAGAATTAGACGTCCTGTTGGACAAACAGGAACTATTCGTCGGAACATGGTCTCCCTTTATTGACTATTTAAAGGGTCAGAATGGTTCAGCACAAGAACCTGACTAACACCCGTGCCAAGGAATAGATGAAATGTTATACTCTGAAATGTACGAATATATCTCGAATTAAGTTTTTATCGTAGTAAATTATTCCATTCTTCTTTATCTTTTTTTTGTTTTTGTTTTGTTTTTTTGTTTTTTGTTTTGTTTTTGTTTCTTCTCTTTTTTCTCTTTCTTTCTTTATTTCATCTATATCTTTTTAGTTCTATTTAGTTGTTTTTTTTAAATTTAAAAAAAAGTATTGGAGACATTGTAATAATAATGGACGATATTAATAATGTAAAAATGTAAGACTGGTATCGATTTTAATATGATATGTATCTACCTCCAATAAAAAATAATTTCAAAAAAAAAGAAAAAAAAAGAAAGGCGCCAGTAAATAAAATTATTATTATTATTATTATTATAATAATAATTATTATTATTATTATTATTATTATTATTATTATTATTATTATTATTATTATTATTATTATTATTATTATTATATTTCCTGCAAGGTCGCCATAAATCCGGCAAGGTCGCCACAAATCCGGCGAGGTCGACATATTTTCGGCAAGGTCGCCATAAATCCGGCAAGGTCGCCACAAATCTAGCGAGGTCTCCATATTTCCGGCAAGATCGCCATAAATCCTGCGAGGTCGCCATAATTCCGGCAAGGTCGCCATATTTCAGGCAAAGTCGCCATAAATCCGGCGAGGTCGCCATATTTCCGGCAAGGTCGCCATATTACCGGCAAGGTCGACATAAATCCGGCGAGATCGCCATATTTCCGGCAAGGTCGCCTCAAATCCGGCAAGGTCGCCACAAATCCGGCGAAGTCGCCATATTTCCGGCGAGGTCGCCATTAATCTGGCAAGGTCGCCAAAAATCCGGCGAGGTCGCCATATTTCCGGCAAGGTCGCCATAAATCCGGCAAGTTCGCCACAAATCCGGCGAGGTCGCCATATTCCAGGCAAGGTCGCCACAAATCCGGCAAGGTCGCCATAAATCCGCCGATTTCTCCATATTCCCGGCGAGTTCGCCAGAAATCCGGCAAGGTCGCCAGAAATCCGGCGAGGTCCCCAGGTCCCCATATTTCCGGTAAGTTCGCCACAAATCCGGCAAGTTCGCCATAAATACGGCAAGGTCGCCACAAATCCGGCAGGGTCGCCATATTTCCGGCAAGGTCGCCATAAATCCGGCAAGGCCCCCACACATCCGGCAAGGTCGCCATATTTCCGGCAAGGTCGCCATAAATCCGGCAAGGTCGCCACAAATCCGGCGAGGTAGTCATATTTCCGACAAAGTAGTCATAAATCCGGCAAGGCCGCCACAAATCCGGCAAGTTCACTACAAATCCGGCGAGGTCGCCATATTTCAGGCAAGGTCGCCATAAATCCGGCAAGGTCGCCACAAATCCGGCAAGGTCCCCATATTTCCAGCAAGGTCGCAATATTTCCGGCAAGGTCGCCACAAATCCGGCAAGGTCGCCATATTTCCAGCAAGGTCGCCACAAATCTAGCGAGGTCTCCATATTTCCGGCAAGGTTGCCATAAATCCGGCGAGGTCGCCACAAATCCGGCGAGGTCGCCATATTTCCGGCCAACTCGCCATAAATCCGGCGAGGTCGCCACAAATCCGGCGAGGTCGCCATATTTCCGGCAAGGTCGCCATAAATCCTGCGAGGTCGCCATAATTCCGGCAAGGTCGCCATAAATCCGGCAAGGCCCCCACACATCCGGCAAGGTCGCCATATTTCCGGCAAGGTCGCCATAAATCCGGTAAGGTCGCCACAAATCCGGCGAGGTAGTCATATTTCCGACAAAGTAGCCATAAATCCGGCAAGGCCGCCACAAATCCGGCAAGTCCACTACAAATCCGGCGAGGTCGCCATATTTCAGGCAAGGTCGCCATAAATCCGGCAAGGTCGCCACAAATACGGCAAGGTCCCCATATTTCCAGCAAGGTCGCATTAAATCCGGCAAGGTCGCCACAAATCTAGCGAGTTCTCCATATTTCCGGCAAGGTAGCCATAAATCCGGCGAGGTCGCCACAAATCCGTCGAGGTCGCCATATTTCCGGCAAGGTCGCCATAAATCCGGCGAGGTCGCCACAAATCAGGCGAGGTCGCCATATTTCCGGCAAGGTCGGCACAAATCCGGCAAGGTCGCCATAAATCCGGCGTGGAAGCCATATTTCCGGCGAAGTCGCACAAATCCGGCAAGGTCGCCAGAAATCCGGCGAGGTCCCCATATTTCTGGCAAGTTCGCCAAAAATCCGACAAGATCGTCATAAATCAGGCAAGGTCGCCTCAAATCCGGCAAGGTCGCCATATTTCCGGCAAAGTCGCCATAAATCCGGCAAGATCGCCACAAGTCCGGCAAGGTGGCCATATTTCCGACAAAGTCGCCATAAATCCGGAAAGTTCGCCACAAATCCGGCAAGGTCGACATATTTCCGGCAAGGTCGCCATAAATCCGGCAACGTCGCCACAAATCCGGCGAGGTCGACATATTTTCGGCAAGGTCGCATTAAATCCCGCAAGGTCGCCACAAATTTAGCGAGGTCTCCAGATTTCCGGCAAGGTCGCCATAAATCCGGCGAGGTCGCCACAATCAGGCAAGGTCGCCACAAATCCGGCAGGGTCGCTATATTTCCGGCAATGTCGCCATATTTCCGGGAAGGTCGCCACAAATCCGGAAAGTTCGCCATAAATCCGGCAAGGTCTCCATATTTCCGTCAAGATCGCCAAAAATCCGGCAATGTCGGCGCAAATCCGGCAAGGTCGCCATATTTCCGACAAGTTCGCCATAAATCCGGTAAGTTCGCCATATTTCCGGCAAGGTCGCCAAATTTGCGTCAAGGTCGCCTCAAATCCGGCAAGGTCGCCACAAACCCGGCAGGGTCGCTATATTTCCGGCAATGTCGCCATATTTCCGGCAAGGTTGTCACAAATCCGGAAAGGTCGCCATAAATCCGGCAAGGTTTCCATATTTCCGTCAAGATCGCCAAAAATCCGGCAGTGTCGGCGCAAATCCGGCCAGGTCGCCATATTTCCGACAAGTTCGCCATAAATCGGGCAAGGTCGCCATATTTCCGGCAAGGTCGCCATAAATCAGGCAAGGTCGCCATAGATCCGGCGTTGTCGCCATATTTCCGGCAAGGTCGCCACAAATCCGGCAAGGTTGCCATAAATCCGGGAAGGGCGCCACAAATCTGGCAAGGTCGCCATATTTCCGGCAAGGTTGCCATAAATCCGGCAAGGTCGCCACAAATCCGGCAAAGTCGCCATATTTCCGGCAAGGTCGCCACAAATCCGGTAAGGTCGCCATATTTGCGTCAAGGTCGCCATAAATCCGGCAAGGTCGACACAAATCCGGCAAGGTCGTCATATTTCCGGCAAGGTCGCCATAAATCCGGCAAGGTGGCCACAAATCCGGCGAGGTGGCCATATTTCCGGGAAGGTCGCCATAAATCCGGCATGGTCGCCACAAATCCGGCGAGGTCGCCATATTTCCGGAAAGGTCGTCACAATTCCGGCAAGGTCGCCACAAATCCTGCGAGGTCGCCATATTTCCGGCACGTTCGGCATAAATCCGGCAAGGTCGCCTCAAATCCGGCGAGGTCGCCATATTTCCGGCAAGGTCGCCATAAATCCTGGAAGCTCGCCACAAATCCGGCGAGTTAGCCATATTTCCGGCAAGGTCGCCATAAATCCGGCAAGGTCGCTACAATTCCGGCGAGGTCGACATATTTTCGGCAAGGTCGCATTAAATCCCGCAAGGTCGCCACAAATCTAGCGAGGGCTCCATATTTCCGGCAAGGTCGCCATAAATCCGGCGAGGTCGCCACAAATCCGGCAAGGTCGCCACAAATCCGGCAGGGTCGCTATATTTCCGGCAATGTCGCCATATTTCCGGCAAGGTCGCCATAAATCCGGCAAGGTCGCCACAAACCTAGCGAGTTCTCCATATTTCCGGCAAGGTAGCCATAAATCCGGCGAGGTCGCCACAAATCCGTCGAGGTCGCCATATTTCCGGCAAGGTCGTCACAATTGCGGCAAGGTCACCACAAATCCGGCGAGGTCGCCTTATTTCCGGCACGTTCGGCATAAATCCGGCAAGGTCGCCTCAAATCCGGCGAGATCGTCATATTTCCCGCAAGGTCGCCACAATTCCGGCAAGGTCGCAATAAATCCGGCGAGGTCGCCATATTTGCTGCAAAGGTCGCCACAAATCCGGCAAGTTCGCCACAAATCCGGCGGTCGCCATATTTCCGGCAAGGTCGACATAAATCCAGCAAGGTCGCCACAAATCCGGCGAGGTCGCCATATTTCCTGCAAGGTCGCCATAAATCCTGGAAGGTCGCCACAAATCCGGCGAGTTAGCCATATTTCCGGCAAGGTCGCCATAAATCCGGCAAGGTCGCCACAATTCCGGCGAGGTCGACATATTTTCGGCAAGGTCGCATTAAATCCCGCAAGGTCGCCATAAATCTAGCGAGGGCTCCATATTTCCGGCAAGGTCGCCATAAATCCGGCGAGGTCGCCACAAATCCGGCAAGGTCGCCACAAATCCGGCAGGTTCGCTATATTTCCGGCAATGTCGCCATATTTCCGGCAAGGTCGCCATAAATCCGGCAAGGTCGCCACAAATCCGGCGAGGTCGACATATTTTCGGCAAGGTCGCATTAAATCCCGCAAGGTCGCCACAAATCTAGCGAGGTCTCCATATTTCCGGCAAGGTCGCCATAAATCCGGCGAGGTCGCCACAAATCTGGCAAGGTCGCCACAAATCCGGCAGGGTCGCTATATTTCCGGCAATGTCGCCATATTTCCGGCAAGGTCGCCGCAAATCCGGCAAGGTCGCCATACTTCCGGCAAGGTCGCCATTACTTCGGCAAGGTCGCCACAAATCCGGCAAGGTCGCCATACGTCCGGCAAGGTCGACACAAATCAGGCAAGGTCGCCATATTTCCGGCAAGGTCGCCATAAGTACGACAAGGTCGCCTCAAATCCGGCAAGGTCGCCATATTTCCTGCAAGGTCTCCATAAATCTGGCAAGGTCGCCATAAATCCGGCGAGGTCGCCATAATTCCGGCGAGGTCGCCACAAACCCGGCAAGGTCGCCATATTTCCGGCAAGGTCGCCATATGTCCAACAAGTTCGCCACAAATCCGGCAAGGTCGCCATCTTTCCGGCAAGGTCGCCATATTTCCGACAAGGTCGCCATGAATCCGGCAAGGTCGCGTGAAATCCGGCAAGGTCGCCATTTTTCCTGCAAGGTCTCCATAAATCCGTCAAGGTCGCCACAAATCCGGCAAGGTCGCCATATTTCCTGCAAGGTCTCCATAAATCCGGCAAGGTCGCCACAAATCCAGCGAGGTCGCCATATATCCGGCAAGGTCGCCATAAATCCGGCAAGGTCGCCACAAATCAGGCGAGGTCGCCATATTTCCGGCAAGGTCGCCACAAATCCGGCAAGGTCGCCACAAATCCGGCGAGGACGTCATATTCCCGGCAAGGTCGCCACAAATCCAGCAAGGTCGCCATAAATACGGCGAGGTCACCATATTTTCGGCAAGGTCGCCACAAATTCGCAAGGTCGCCATAAATCCGGCGAGGTCGCCATAATTCCGGCGAGGTCGCCACAAACCCGGCAAGGTCGCCATATTTCCGGCAAGGTCGCCATATGTCCAACAAGTTCGCCACAAATCCGGCAAGGTCGCCATCTTTCCGGCAAGGTCGCCATCTTTCCGGCAAGGTCGCCACAAATCCGGCGAGGTCGCAATATTTCCGGCAAGGTCGCCATATTTACAGCAAGGTCGCCACAAATCCCGCAAGGTCTCCATATGTCCGGCAAGGTCGACACAAATCAGGCAAGGTCGCCATATTTGCGGCAAGGTCGCCATAAATACGACAAGGTCGCCTCAAATCCGGCAAGGTCGCCATATTTCCTGCAAGGTCTCCATAAATCTGGCAAGGTCGCCACAAATCCATCAAGGTCGCCATAAATCCGGCAAGGTCGCCACAAATCCGGCAAGGTCGCCATATTTCCGACAAGGTCGCCATAAATCCGGCAAGGTCGCCTGAAATCCGGCAAGCTCGCCATTTTTCCTGCAAGGTCTCCATAAATCCGTCAAGGTCGCCACAAATCCGGCAAGGTCGCCATATTTCCTGCAAAGTCTCCGTAAATCCGGCAAGGTCGCCACAAATCCAGCGAGGTCACCATATATCCGGCAAGGTCGCCATAAATCCGGCAAAGTCGCCACAAATCAGGCGAGGTCGCCATATTTCCGGCAAGGTCGCCATAAATCTGGCAAGGTCGCCACAAATCCGGCGAGGACTTCATATTCCCGGCAAGGTCGCCACAAATCCAGCAAGGTCGCCATAAATACGGCGAGGTCACCATATTTTCGGCAAGGTCGCCACAAATTCGCAAGGTCGCCATAAATCCGGCAAGGTCGCCATAATTCCGGCATGGTTGCCATAAATCCGGCGAAGTCGCCACAAATCCGGCAAGGTCGCCATATTTCCGGCAAGATCGCAATATGTCCAACAAGTTCGCCACAAATCCGGCAAGGTCGCCATCTTTCCGGCAAGGTCGCCATCTTTCCGGCAAGGTCGCCATAGATTCGGCAAGGTCGCCACAATTCCTGCAAGGTCACCATAAATCCGGCAAGGTCGCCATAAATCCGGCAAGGTCGCCACAAATCCAGCGAGGGCGCCATATTTCCGGCAAGGTCGCTACAAATCCGGCAAGGTCGCCACAAATCCGGCGAGGACGTCATATTCCCGGCAAGGTCGCCACAAATGCGGCAAGGTCGCCACAAATCCGGCGAGGTCACCATATTTTCGGCAAGGTCGCCATAAATCCAACAAGGTCGCCAAAAATACGGCCAGGTCGCCATATTTCCGGCAAGGTCGCCATCTTTCCGGCAAGGTCGCCATAGATTCGGCAAGGTCGCCACAAATCCGGCAAGGTCACCATAAATCCGGCAAGGTCGCCATAAATCCGGCAAGGTCGCCACATAATCCGGCGAGGGCGCCATATTTCTGGCGAGGTCGCTACAAATCCGGCAAGGTCGCCACAAATCCGGCGAGGACGTCATATTCCCGGCAAGGTCGCCACAAACACGGCAAGGTTGCCACAAATCCGGCGAGGTCACCATATTTTCGGCAAGGTCGACATAAATCCAGCAAGGTCGCCATAAATACGGCGAGGTCGCCATATTTCCGGCAAGGTCGCCACAAATCCCGCAAGGTCGCCATAAATCCGGCAAGGTGGCCACAAATCCGGCAAGGTCGCCATATTTCCGGCAAGATCGCCATAAATCCGGCAAGGTCGCCAAAAATGCGGCAAGGTCGCCATACTTCCGGCAAGGTCGCCATTACCGGCAAGGTCGCCACAAATCCGGCAAGGTCGCCATATTTCCGGCAAGGTCGCCATATGTCCGGCAAGGTCGACACAAATCAGGCAAGGTCGCCATATTTGCGGCAAGGTCGCCATAAATACGACAAGGTCGTCTGAAATCCGGCAAGGTCGCCATATTTCCTGCAAGGTCTCCATAAATCTGGCAAGGTCGCCACAAATCCATCAAGGTCGCCATAAATCCGGCAAGGTCGCCACAAATCCGGCAAGGTCGCCATATTTCCGACAAGGTCGCCATAAATCCGGCAAGGTCGCCTGAAATCCGGCAAGGTCGCCATTTTTCCTGCAAGGTCTCCATAAATCCGTCAAGGTCGCCACAAATCCGGCAAGGTCGCCATATTTCCTGCAAGGTCTCCATAAATCAGGCGAGGTCGCCATATTTCCGGCAAGGTCGCCATAAATCTGGCAAGGTCGCCACAAATCCGGCGAGGACTTCATATTCCCGGCAAGGTCGCCACAAATCCAGCAAGGTCGCCATAAATACGGGGAGGTCACCATATTTTCGGCAAGGTCGCCACAAATTCGCAAGGTCGCCATAAATCCGGCAAGGTCGCCATAATTCCGGCATGGTTGCCATAAATCCGGCGAAGTCGCCACAAATCCGGCAAGGTCGCCATATTTCCGGCTAGATCGCAATATGTCCAACAAGTTCGCCACAAATCCGGCAAGGTCGCCATCTTTCCGGCAAGGTCGCCATCTTTCCGGCAAGGTCGCCATAGATTCGGCAAGGTCGCCACAATTCCGGCAAGGTCACCATAAATCCGCAAAGGTCGCCATAAATCCGGCAAGGTCGCCACAAATCCGGCGAGGGCGCCATATTTCCGGCAAGGTCGCTACAAATCCGGCAAGGTCGCCACAAATCCGGCGAGGACGTCATATTACCGGCAAGGTCGCCACAAATCCGGCGAGGTCACCATATTTTCGGCAAGGTCGCCATAAATCCAGCAAGGTCGCCATAAATACGGCGAGGTCGCCATATTTCCGGCAAGGTCGCAATATGTCCAACAAGTTCGCCACAAATCCGGCAAGGTCGCCATCTTTCCGGCAAGGTCGCCATCTTTCCGGCAAGGTCGCCATAGATTCGGCAAGGTCGCCACAATTCCTGCAAGGTCACCATAATCCGGCAAGGTCGCCATAAATCAAGCAAGGTCGCCACAAATCCAGCGAGGGCGCCATATTTCCGGCAAGGTCGCTACAAATCCGGCAAGGTCGCCACAAATCCGGCGAGGACGTCATATTCCCGGCAAGGTCGCCACAAATGCGGCAAGGTCGCCATATTTCCTGCAAGGTCTCCATAAATCTGGCAAGGTCGCCACAAATCCATCAAGGTGGCCATAAATCCGGCAAGGTCGCCACAAATCCGGCAAGGTCGCCATATTTCCGACAGGGTCGCCATAAATCCGGCAAGGTCGCCTGAAATCCGGCAAGGTCGCCATTTTTCCTGCAAGGTCTCCATAAATCCGTCAAGGTCGCCACAAATCCGGCAAGGTCGCCATATTTCCTGCAAGGTCTCCATAAATCCGGCAAGGTCGCCACAAATCCAGCGAGGTCGCCATATATCCGGCAAGGTCGCCATAAATCCGGCAAGGTCGCCACAAATCAGGCGAGGTCGCCATATTTCCGGCAAGGTCGCCACAAATCCGGCAAGGTCGCCACAAATCCGGAAAGGACGTCATATTCCCGGCAAGGTCGCCACAAATCCAGCAAGGTCGCCATGAATACGGCGAGGTCACCATATTTTCGGCAAGGTCGCCACAAATTCACAAGGTCGCCATAAATCCGGCGAGGTCGCCATAATTCCGGCGAGGTCGCCACAAACCCGGCAAGGTCGCCATATTTCCGGCAATGTCGCCATATGTCCAACAACTTCGCCACAAATCCGGCAAGGTCGCCATCTTTCCGGCAAGGTCGTCATCTTCCGGCAAGGTCGCCATAGATTCGGCAAGGTCGCCACAAATCCGGCAAGGTCACCATAAATCCGGCAAGGTCGCCATAAATCCGGCAAGGTCGCCACAAATCCGGCGAGGGCGCCATATTTCTGGCGAGGTCGCTAGAAATCCGGCAAGGTCGCCACAAATCCGGCGAGGACGTCATATTCCCCGCAAGGTCGCCACAAATACGGCAAGGTTGCCACAAATCCGGCGAGGTCACCATATTTTCGGCAAGGTCGACATAAATCCAGCAAGGTCGCCATAAATACGGCGAGGTCGCCATATTTCCGGCAAGGTCGCCACAAATCCCGCAAGGTCGCCATAAATCCGGCAAGGTGGCCACAAATCCGGCAAGGTCGCCATATTTCCGGCAAGAGCGCCATAAATCCGGCAAGGTCGCCACAAATCCGGCAAGGTCGCCATACTTCCGGCAAGGTCGCCATTATTTCGGCAAGGTCGCCACAAATCCGGCAAGGTAGCCATATTTCCGGCAAGGTCGCCATATGTCCGGCAAGGTCGACACAAATCAGGCAAGGTCGCCATATTTGCGGCAAGGTCGCCATAAATACGACAAGGTCGTCTCAAATCCGGCAAGGTCGCCATATTTCCTGCAAGGTCTCCATAAATATGGCAAGGTCGCCACAAATCCATCAAGGTCGCCATAAATCCGGCAAGGTCGCCACAAATCCGGCAAGGTCGCCATATTTCCGACGAAGTCGCCATAAATCCGACAAGGTCGCCTGAAATCCGGCAAGGTCGCCATTTTTCCTGCAAGGTCTCAATAAATCCGTCAAGGTCGCCACAAATCCGGCAAGGTCGCCATATTTCCTGCAAGGTCTCCATAAATCCGGCAAGGTCGCCACAAATCCAGCGAGGTCGCCATATATCCGGCAAGGTCGCCATAAATCCGGCAAGGTCGCCACAAATCAGGCGAGGTCGCCATATTTCCGGCATGGTCGCCACAAATCCGGCAAGGTCGCCACAAATCCGGCGAGGACTTCATATTCCCGGCAAGGTCGCCACAAATCCAGCAAGGTCGCCATAAATACAGCGAGGTCACCATATTTTCGGCAAGGTCGCCACAAATTCGCAAGGTCGCCATAAATCCGGCGAGGTCGCCATAATTCCGGCGAGGTCGCCACAATCCCGGCAAGGTCGCCGCAAATCCGGCGAGGTCGCCATATATTCGGCAAGGTCGCCACAAATCCAGCAATGTCGCCATAAACCCGGAAAGGTGGCCACAAATCCGGCAAGGTCGCCATATTTCCGGCAAGGTCGCCATAAATCCGGCAAGGTCGCCATAAATCCGGCGAAGTCGCAATAATTCCGGCGAGGTCGCCACAA
>JAXLNO010003280.1:179914-258699 GCA_038087875.1 Malacoraja senta
CTTGCCGAATTGTTGCGACCTTGCCGGATTTGTTGCGACCTTGCCGGATCTATGGCGACCTTGCCGGAAATGGGGCGACCTTGCCGGATTTGACGCGTCCTTGCCGGACTTGTGGCGACCTTGCTGGATTCATGGCGACCTTGCCGGAAATGTGGCGACCTTGCCGGATTTGTGGCGACGATGCCGGATTTCTGGCGACCTTGCCGAAATGTTGCGACCTTGCCGGATATGTTGCGATCTTGCCGGATGTATGGCGGCCTTGCCGGAAATATGGCGACCTTGCCAGATTTGGGGCGACCTTGCCGGATTTATGGCGACCTTGCCGGTAATATTGCGACCTTACCGGATTTGTCCCGACCTTGCCGGATTTATGGCGACCTTGCCGGAAATAAGGCGACCTTGCCGCATTTGTGGCGACCTTGCCGGATTTATGGAGATCTTGCCGGAAATATGGCGACCTTGCCAGAAATGTAGCGACCTTGCCGGATTTGACGCCACCTAGCCGGATTAATGTCGATTTTGCCGGAAATATGGCGACCTTGCCGGATTTGATGCAAACTTGCCGGATTTATGGCGACGTCGGAAATATGGCGACCTTGCCCGATTTGTGGCGACCTTGCCGGATTTATGGCGTCCTAGCCGGATTTATGTCGACCGTGCCGGAAATACGGCGACCTTGCCGGAGTTATGGCGACTTTGCAGATTTATGGCGACCTTGCCGGATTTATGGCGACCTTGCCGGATTTATGGTGACCTCGTCGGAAATATGGCAACCTCGCCGGATTTATGGCGACCTTGCCGGAAATATGGCGACCTTGCCGGATTTATGGCGACCTTGCCGCAATTTTGGCGACCTTGCCGGATTTTCTGGTGACCTTGCCTGAAATATGGCGACATTGCCGGATATGTGGCGAGCTTGCCGGATTTGTGGCGACCTTGCCGGGAATGTAGCGATCTTGCCGGAAATGTGGCGACCTTGCCGGATTTATGGCGACCTCGACGAAAATGTTGCGAACTTGCCGGATTTTTGGCGACTTTACCGGATGTATGGCGACCTCGCCGGAAATGTGGCGACATTGCCTGGTTTGTGGCGACCTTGCCGGATTTATGGCGACCTTGCCGGAAATGTGGCGACCTTGCCGGATTTGTGGCGACCTTGCCGGATTTATGGCGACCTAGCCGGAAATATGGCAACCTTGCCGGATTTGTGGCGACCTTGCCGGGTTTGTGGCGACCTTGCCGGAAATATTGCGACATTGCCGCATTTGTGTCGACCTTGCCGGATTTATGATGACATTGCCGGAAATATGGCGACCTTGACGGAAATGTGGCGACCTTGCCGCATTTGTGGCGACCTTGCCGGATTTATGGCGACATTCCCGGATTATTGGCGACCTTGCCGGAAATGTGGCGACCTTGACGGATTTGTGGCGACCTTGCCCGATTTATGGCGACCTTGGCTAAAATGTGGCGACCTTGACGGATTTGTGGCGACTTTGACGGATTTATGGCGGCCTTGCCGGGGATGTGGCGACCTTACCGGATTTGTGGCGATCTTGCCGGATTTATGGCGACCTTGCGGGAATTGTGGCGACCTTGCCTTATTTGTGGCGACCTTGCCGGATTTATGGCGACCTTGCCGCAAATGTGGCGACCTTGCCGGATTTGTGGCGAGGTTGCCGGAAATATGGCGACCTTGTGGGATTTGTGGCGACCTTGCCGGAAATGTGGCGACCTTGCCGAACTTGTAGCGACCTTGCCGGATTCATGGCGACCTTGCCGGAAATGTGGCGACCTTGACGGATTTGTGGCGTCCTTGCCGGAAATATGGCGGCCTTGCCGGATTTATGGCGACCTAGCCGGATTTATGGAGACCTTGCCGGATTTATGGCGACCTTGCCGGATTTATGGCGACCTTACCTGAAATGTGGCGACCTTCCCTGATTTGTGGCCACCTTGCCGGATTTATGGCGACCTTGTCGGATTTATGGCGACCTTGCCGGCAATATGGCGACCTTGCCGGATTTGGGGCGACCTTGCCGGATTTATGGCGACCTTGCCGGAAATATTGCGACCTTGCCGGATTTGTGGCGACCTTGCCGGATTTATGGCGACCTAGCCGGAAATATGGCAACCTTGCAGGATTTGTGGCGACCTAGCCGTATTTGTGGCGACCTTGCCGGATTTATGGCGACCTTGCCGGAATTGTGGCGACCTTGCCGTATTTATGGCGATCTTGCCGGAAATGTGGCGACCTTGACGGATTTGTGGCGACCTTGCCGGAGTTATGGCGACCTTGCCGGGGATGTGGCGACCGTACCGGATTTGTTGCGTCCTTGCCGGATTTATGGCGACCTTGCCGGAATTGTGGCGACCTTGCCGTATTTGTGGCGACCTTGCCGGATTAATGGCGACCGTGCGGCAAATGTGGCGACCTTGCCGGATTTGTGGCGTCCTTGCCGGAAATATGGCGACCTTGCCGGATTTATGGCGACCTAGCCGGATTTATGGAGACCTTGCCGGATTTATGGCGACCTTGCCGGAAATATGGCGACCTTGCCGGAAATGTGGCGACCTTGCCGCGTTTGTGGCGACCTTGCTGGATTTGTGGCGACCTTGCCGGATTTATGGCGACCTTGCCGCGTTTGTGGCGACCTTGCCGGATTTGCGGCGACCTTGCCGGATTTATGGAGACCTTGCCGGGAATGTGGCGACCTTGCCGGATTTATGGCGACATTCGCGGGTGAATGGCGACCTTGCCGGAAACGTGGCGACGTTGCTGGATTTGTGGCGACCGTACCGGGTTTATGGCGACCTTGCCTGAAATGTGGCGACCTTGACGGATTTGTGGCGACCTTGCCGGATTTATGGCGACCTTTCCGGGGATGTGGCGACGGTACCGGATTTGTGGCGACCTTGCCGGATTTATGGCGACCTTGCCGGAATTGTGGCGACCTTGCCGTATTAGTGGCGACCTTGCCGGATTTATGGCGACCTTGCGGCAAGTGTGGCGACCTTGCCGGATTTGTGGCGACCTTGCCGGATTTATGGCGACCTTGCCGGATTTATGACGACCTTGCCGGAAATATGGCGACCTTGCCGGAAATGTGGCGACCTTGCCGCGTTTGTGGCGACCTTGCTTGATTTGTGGCGACCTTGCCGGATTTATGGCGACCTTACCGGGAATGTGGCGACCTTGCCGAATTTATGGCGACCTTGCCGGAAATATGGCGACCTTGCCGGAAATGTGGCGACCTTGCCGCGTTTGTGGCGACCTTGCCGGATTTGCGGCGACCTTGCCGGATTTATGGAGACCTTGCCGGGAATGTGGCGACCTTGCCGGTTTATGGCCACATTCCCGGGTGAATGGCGACCTTGCCGGAAATGTGGCGACGTTGCTGGATTTGTGGCGACCGTACCGGGTTTATGGCGACCTTGCCTGAAATGTGGCGACCTTGGCGGATTTGTGGCGACCTTGCCGGATTTATGGCGACCTTTGCGGGGATGTGGCGACGGTACCGGATTTGTGGCGACCTTGCCGGATTTATGGCGACCTTGCCGGAATTGTGGCGACCTTGCCGTATTAGTGGCGACCTTGCCGGATTTATGGCGACCTTGCGGCAAGTGTGGCGACCTTGACGGATTTGTGGCGACCTTGCCGGATTTATTGCGACCTTGTCGGATTTATGGCGACCTTGTGGGATTTGTGGCGACCTTGCCGGATTTATGGCGACCTTGCCGGAAATGTGGCGACCTTGCCGGACTTGTGGCGACCTTGCCGGATTCATGGCGACCTTGCCGGAAATGTGGCGACCTTGCCGAATTTGTGGCGACGATGCCGGATTTCTGGCGACCTTGCCGATATGTTGCGACCTTACCGGATTTGTGGCGACCTTGCCGGATTCATGGCGACCTTGTCGGAAATGTGGCGACCTTGCCGGATTTGACGCGACCTTGCCGGAAATATGGCGACCTTGCCGGATTTATGGCGACCTTGCCGGATTTATGGCGACCTTGACGGTGATATGGCGACCTTGCCGGATTTGTGGCAACTTTGCCGTAAATATGGCGACCTTGCCGGATTTATGGCGTCCTAGCCGGATTTATGGCGACCGTGCCGGAAATACGGCGACCGTGCCGGAGTTATGGCGACATTCCAGATTGATGGCGAGTTGCCGGATTTATGGCTACTTTATCACAAATATGGCGACATTGACGGAATTATGGCGACCTTGCCGGATTTATGGCGACCACGCCGGAAATATTGCGACCTCGCTGGATTTATGGCGACATTGCCGGAAATATGGCGACCGTGCCGGATTTTTGGCGACCTTGCCGCATTTGTGGCGACCTTGCCGGATTTATGGCGACGTTGCCGTAAATGTGGCGACCTTGCCGGATTTGTGGCAACCTTGCCGGATTTATGGCGACCTTGCCGGGAATGTGGCGACCTTGGCGTATTTATGGTGACATTCCCGGATTAGTGGCGACCTTGACGGAAATGTGACGCCCTTGCCGGAAATGTGGCGACCTTGCCGCATTTGTGGCGACCCTGCTGGATTTGTGGCGACCTTGCCGGATTTATGGCGACCTTGCTGGAAATGTGGCGACCTTGCGGATTTGTGGCGACCTTGCCGGATTTATGGCGACCTTGTCGGATTTATGGCGACCTTGCCGGCAATATGGCGACCTTGCCGGATTTGGGGCGACCTTGCCGGATTTATGGCGACCTTGCCGGAAATATTGCGACCTTGCCGGATTTGTGGCGACCTTGCCGGATTTATGACGACCTAGCCGGAAATATGGCAACCTTGCAGGATTTGTGGCGACCTTGCCGTATTTGTGGCGACCTTGCCGGATTAATGGCGACCTTGCCGGAAATATGGCGACTTTGCCGCATTTGTGGCGACCTTGCCGGATTTATGGTGACCTTGCCGGAAATATGGCGACCTTGCCGGAAATGTGGCGACCTTGCCGGATTTGTGGCGACCTTGCCGGATTTATGGCGACCTTGCCGGAAATGTGGTGAACTTGGCGGATTTGTGGCGACCTTGCCGGATTTATGGCGATCTTGCCGGAAGTGTGGCGACCTTGCCGGATTTATGGCGACCTTGTCGGATTTGTGGCGAACTTGCCGGATTTATGGCGACCTTGCCGGAAATGTGGCGACCTTGCCGCATTTGTGGCGACCTTGCTGGATTTGTGGCGACCTTGCCGGATTGTTGGCGACCTCACCGGGAATGTGGCCATCTTGCCGGAAATGTGGCGACCTTGCCGGACTTGTGGCGACCTTGCCGGATTCATGGCGACATTGCCGGAAATGTGGCGACCTTTCCGAATTTGTGGCGACGATGCCGGATTTCTGGCGACCTTGCCGACATGTTGCGACCTTACCGGATTTGTGGCGACCTTGCCGGATTTATGGCGACCTTGCCGGAAATGTGGCGACCTTGCCGGATTTGACGCGACCTTGCCGGAAATATGGCGACCTTGCCGGTTTATGGCGACCTTGCCGGATTTATGGCGTCCTAGCCGGATTTATGGCGACCGTGCCGGAAATACGGCGACCGTGCCGGAGTTATGGCGACATTCCAGATTTATGGCGAGTTGCCGGATTTATGGCTACTTTATCACAAATATGGCGACATTGACGGAATTATGGCGACCTTGCCGGATTTATGGCGACCACGCCGGAATTATTGCGACCTCGCTGGATTTATGGCGACATTGCCGGAAATATGGCGACCTTGCCGGATTTTTGGCGACCTTGCCGCATTTGTGGCGACCTTGCCGGATTAATGGCGACGTTGCCGTAAATGTGGCGACCTTGCCGGATTTGTGGCAACCTTGCCGGATTTATGGCGACCTTGCCGGGAATGTGGCGACCTTGGCGGATTTATGGCGACATGCCCGGATTAATGGCGACCTTGACGGAAATGTGACGCCCTTGCCGGAAATGTGGCGACCTTGCCGCATTTGTGGCGACCCTGCTGGATTTGTGGCGACCTTGCCGGATTCATGGCGACCTTTCCGAATTTGTGGCGACGATGCCGGATTTCTGGCGACCTTGCCGATATGTTGCGACTTTACCGGATTTGTGGCGACCTTGCCGGATTTCTGGCGACCTTGCCGCAAATGTGGCGATCCTGCCAGATTTGTGGCGACCTTGCCGGATTTATGGCGACCTTGCCGGATTTATGGCGACCTTGCCGGTTTATGGCGACCATGCTGGAAATATGGCGACCTTGCCGGACTTGTGGCGACCTTGTCGGATTCATGGCGATCTTGCCGGAAATGTGGCGAGCTTCCCGGATTTGTGTCGACGATGCCGGATTTCTGGCGACCTTGCCGAATTGTTGCGACCTTGCCGGATTTGTTGCGACCTTGCCGGATCTATGGCGACCTTGCCGGAAATGGGGCGACCTTGCCGGATTTGACGCGTCCTTGCCGGACTTGTGGCGACCTTGCTGGATTCATGGCGACCTTGCCGGAAATGTGGCGACCTTGCCGGATTTGTGGCGACGATGCCGGATTTCTGGCGACCTTGCCGAAATGTTGCGACCTTGCCGGATATGTTGCGATCTTGCCGGATGTATGGCGGCCTTGCCGGAAATATGGCGACCTTGCCAGATTTGGGGCGACCTTGCCGGATTTATGGCGACCTTGCCGGTAATATTGCGACCTTACCGGATTTGTCCCGACCTTGCCGGATTTATGGCGACCTTGCCGGAAATAAGGCGACCTTGCCGCATTTGTGGCGACCTTGCCGGATTTATGGAGATCTTGCCGGAAATATGGCGACCTTGCCAGAAATGTAGCGACCTTGCCGGATTTGACGCCACCTAGCCGGATTAATGTCGATTTTGCCGGAAATATGGCGACCTTGCCGGATTTGATGCAAACTTGCCGGATTTATGGCGACGTCGGAAATATGGCGACCTTGCCCGATTTGTGGCGACCTTGCCGGATTTATGGCGTCCTAGCCGGATTTATGTCGACCGTGCCGGAAATACGGCGACCTTGCCGGAGTTATGGCGACTTTGCAGATTTATGGCGACCTTGCCGGATTTATGGCGACCTTGCCGGATTTATGGTGACCTCGTCGGAAATATGGCAACCTCGCCGGATTTATGGCGACCTTGCCGGAAATATGGCGACCTTGCCGGATTTATGGCGACCTTGCCGCAATTTTGGCGACCTTGCCGGATTTTCTGGTGACCTTGCCTGAAATATGGCGACATTGCCGGATATGTGGCGAGCTTGCCGGATTTGTGGCGACCTTGCCGGGAATGTAGCGATCTTGCCGGAAATGTGGCGACCTTGCCGGATTTATGGCGACCTCGACGAAAATGTTGCGAACTTGCCGGATTTTTGGCGACTTTACCGGATGTATGGCGACCTCGCCGGAAATGTGGCGACATTGCCTGGTTTGTGGCGACCTTGCCGGATTTATGGCGACCTTGCCGGAAATGTGGCGACCTTGCCGGATTTGTGGCGACCTTGCCGGATTTATGGCGACCTAGCCGGAAATATGGCAACCTTGCCGGATTTGTGGCGACCTTGCCGGGTTTGTGGCGACCTTGCCGGAAATATTGCGACATTGCCGCATTTGTGTCGACCTTGCCGGATTTATGATGACATTGCCGGAAATATGGCGACCTTGACGGAAATGTGGCGACCTTGCCGCATTTGTGGCGACCTTGCCGGATTTATGGCGACATTCCCGGATTATTGGCGACCTTGCCGGAAATGTGGCGACCTTGACGGATTTGTGGCGACCTTGCCCGATTTATGGCGACCTTGGCTAAAATGTGGCGACCTTGACGGATTTGTGGCGACTTTGACGGATTTATGGCGGCCTTGCCGGGGATGTGGCGACCTTACCGGATTTGTGGCGATCTTGCCGGATTTATGGCGACCTTGCGGGAATTGTGGCGACCTTGCCTTATTTGTGGCGACCTTGCCGGATTTATGGCGACCTTGCCGCAAATGTGGCGACCTTGCCGGATTTGTGGCGAGGTTGCCGGAAATATGGCGACCTTGTGGGATTTGTGGCGACCTTGCCGGAAATGTGGCGACCTTGCCGAACTTGTAGCGACCTTGCCGGATTCATGGCGACCTTGCCGGAAATGTGGCGACCTTGACGGATTTGTGGCGACGATGCTGGATTTCTGGCGATCTTGCCGAAATGTTGCGACCTTGCCGGATTTGTGGCGACCTTGCCGGACCCATGGCGACCGTGCCGGAAATGTGGCGACCTTGCACAAAATATGGCGACTTTGCCGCATTTGTGGCGACCTTGCCGGATTTATGGTGACCTTGCCGGAAATATGGCGACCTTGCCGGAAATGTGGCGACCTTGCCGGATTTGTGGCGACCTTGCCGGATTTATGGCGACCTTGCCGGAAATGTGGTGAACTTGGCGGATTTGTGGCGACCTTGCCGGATTTATGGCGATCTTGCCGGAAATGTGGCGACCTTGCCGGATTTATGGCGACCTTGTCGGATTTGTGGCGAACTTGCCGGATTTATGGCGACCTTGCCGGAAATGTGGCGACCTTGCCGCATTTGTGGCGATCTTGCTGGATTTGTGGCGACCTTGCCGGATTGTTGGCGACCTCACCTGGAATGTGGCCATCTTGCCGGAAATGTGGCGACCTTGCCGGACTTGTGGCGACCTTGCCGGGAATGTGGCGACCTTGGCGTATTTATGGTGACATTCCCGGATTAGTGGCGACCTTGACGGAAATGTGACGCCCTTGCCGGAAATGTGGCGACCTTGCCGCATTTGTGGCGACCCTGCTGGATTTGTGGCGACCTTGCCGGATTTATGGCGACCTTGCTGGAAATGTGGCGACCTTGCGGATTTGTGGCGACCTTGCCGGATTTATGGCGACCTTGTCGGATTTATGGCGACCTTGCCGGCAATATGGCGACCTTGCCGGATTTGGGGCGACCTTGCCGGATTTATGGCGACCTTGCCGGGAAATATTGCGACCTTGCCGGATTTGTGGCGACCTTGCCGGATTTATGACGACCTAGCCGGAAATATGGCAACCTTGCAGGATTTGTGGCGACCTTGCCGTATTTGTGGCGACCTTGCCGGATTAATGGCGACCTTGCCGGAAATATGGCGACTTTGCCGCATTTGTGGCGACCTTGCCGGATTTATGGTGACCTTGCCGGAAATATGGCGACCTTGCCGGAAATGTGGCGACCTTGCCGGATTTGTGGCGACCTTGCCGGATTTATGGCGACCTTGCCGGAAATGTGGTGAACTTGGCGGATTTGTGGCGACCTTGCCGGATTTATGGCGATCTTGCCGGAAGTGTGGCGACCTTGCCGGATTTATGGCGACCTTGTCGGATTTGTGGCGAACTTGCCGGATTTATGGCGACCTTGCCGGAAATGTGGCGACCTTGCCGCATTTGTGGCGATCTTGCTGGATTTGTGGCGACCTTGCCGGATTGTTGGCGACCTCACCTGGAATGTGGCCATCTTGCCGGAAATGTGGCGACCTTGCCGGACTTGTGGCGACCTTGCCGGGAATGTGGCGACCTTGGCGTATTTATGGTGACATTCCCGGATTAGTGGCGACCTTGACGGAAATGTGACGCCCTTGCCGGAAATGTGGCGACCTTGCCGCATTTGTGGCGACCCTGCTGGATTTGTGGCGACCTTGCCGGATTTATGGCGACCTTGCTGGAAATGTGGCGACCTTGCGGATTTGTGGCGACCTTGCCGGATTTATGGCGACCTTGTCGGATTTATGGCGACCTTGCCGGCAATATGGCGACCTTGCCGGATTTGGGGCGACCTTGCCGGATTTATGGCGACCTTGCCGGAAATATTGCGACCTTGCCGATTTGTGGCGACCTTGCCGGATTTATGGCGACCTAGCCGGAAATATGGCAACCTTGCAGGATTTGTGGCGACCTTGCCGTATTTGTGGCGACCTTGCCGGATTAATGGCGACCTTGCCGGAAATATGGCGACTTTGCCGCATTTGTGGCGACCTTGCCGGATTTATGGTGACCTTGCCGGAAATATGGCGACCTTGCCGGAAATGTGGCGACCTTGCCGGATTTGTGGCGACCTTGCCGGATTTATGGCGACCTTGCCGGAAATGTGGTGAACTTGGCGGATTTGTGGCGACCTTGCCGGATTTATGGCGATCATGCCGGAAATGCGGCGACCTTGCCGGATTTATGGCGACCTTGTCGGATTTGTGGCGAACTTGCCGGATTTATGGCGACCTTGCCGGAAATGTGGCGACCTTGCCGCATTTGTGGCGACCTTGCTGGATTTGTGGCGACCTTGCCGGATTGTTGGCGACCTCACCGGGAATGTGGCCATCTTGCCGGAAATGTGGCGACCTTGCCGGACTTGTGGCGACCTTGCCGGATTCATGGCGACATTGCCGGAAATGTGGCGACCTTTCCGAATTTGTGGCGACGATGCCGGATTTCTGGCGCCCTTGCCGATATGTTGCGACCTTACCGGATTTGTCGCGACCTTGCCGGATTTATGGCGACCTTGCCGGAAATGTGGCGACCTTGCCGGATTTGACGCGACCTTGCCGGAAATATGGCGACCTTGCCGGATTTATGGCGACCTTGCCGGATTTATGGCGTCCTAGCCGGATTTATGGCGACCGTGCCGGAAATACGGCGACCGTGCCGGAGTTATGGCGACATTCCAGATTTATGGCGAGTTGCCGGATTTATGGCTACTTTATCACAAATATGGCGACATTGACGGAATTATGGCGACCTTGCCGGATTTATGGCGACCACGCCGGAATTATTGCGACCTCGCTGGATTTATGGGGACATTGCCGGAAATATGGCGACCTTGCCGGATTTTTGGCGACCTTGCCGCATTTGTGGCGACCTTGCCGGATTTATGGCGACGTTGCCGTAAATGTGGCGACCTTGCCGGATTTGTGGCAACCTTGCCGGATTTATGGCGACCTTGCCGGGAATGTGGCGACCTTGGCGGATTTATGGCGACATGCCCGGATTAATGGCGACCTTGACGGAAATGTGACGCCATTGCCGGAAATGTGGCGACCTTGCCGCATTTGTGGCGACCCTGCTGGATTTGTGGCGACCTTGCCGGATTCATGGCGACCTTTCCGAATTTGTGGCGACGATGCCGGATTTCTGGCGACCTTGCCGATATGTTGCGACTTTACCGGATTTGTGGCGACCTTGCCGGATTTCTGGCGACCTTGCCGCAAATGTGGCGATCCTGCCAGATTTGTGGCGACCTTGCCGGATTTATGGCGAACTTGCCGGATTTATGGCGACCTTGCCGGTTTATGGCGACCATGCTGGAAATATGGCGACCTTGCCGGACTTGTGGCGACCTTGTCGGATTCATGGCGATCTTGCCGGAAATGTGGCGAGCTTCCCGGATTTGTGTCGACGATGCCGGATTTCTGGCGACCTTGCCGAATTGTTGCGACCTTGCCGGATTTGTTGCGACCTTGCAGGATCTATGGCGACCTTGCCGGAAATGGGGCGACCTTGCCGGATTTGACGCGTCCTTGCCGGACTTGTGGCGACCTTGCTGGATTCATGGCGACCTTGCCGGAAATGTGGCGACCTTGCCGGATTTGTGGCGACGATGCCGGATTTCTGGCGACCTTGCCGAAATGTTGCGACCTTGCCGGATATGTTGCGATCTTGCCGGATGTATGGCGGCCTTGCCGGAAATATGGCGACCTTGCCAGATTTGGGGCGACCTTGCCGGATTTATGGCGACCTTGCCGGAAATATTGCGATCTTACCGGATTTGTCCCGACCTTGCCGGATTTATGGCGACCTAGCGGGATATATAGCAACCGTGCCGGATTTGTGGCGTCCTTGCCGGATTTGTGGCGACCTTGCCGGATTTATGGCGACCTTGCCGGAAATAAGGCGACCTTGCCGCATTTGTGGCGACCTTGCCGGATTTATGGAGATCTTGCCGGAAATATGGCGACCTTGCCAGAAATGTAGCGACCTTGCCGGATTTGACGCCACCTAGCCGGATTAATGTCGATTTTGCCGGAAATATGGCGACCTTGCCGGATTTGATGCAAACTTGCCGGATTTATGGCGACGTCGGAAATATGGCGACCTTGCCCGATTTGTGGCGACCTTGCCGGATTTATGGCGTCCTAGCCGGATTTATGTCGACCGTGCCGGAAATACGGCGACCTTGCCGGAGTTATGGCGACTTTGCAGATTTATGGCGACCTTGCCGGAATTATGGCGACTTTGCCGGTAAAATGGCGACCTCGCCGGAATTATGGCGACCTTGCCGGATTTATGGCGACCTTGCCGCAAATGTGGCGACCTTGCCGGATTTGTGGCGAGGTAGCCGGAAATATGGCGACCTTGTGGGATTTGTGGCGACCTTGCCGGAAATGTGGCGACCTTGCCGAACTTGTAGCGACCTTGCCGGATTCATGGCGACCTTGCCGGAAATGTGGCGACCTTGACGGATTTGTGGCGACGATGCTGGATTTCTGGCGATCTTGCCGAAATGTTGCGACCTTGCCGGATTTGTGGTGACCTTGCCGGACCCATGGCGACCGTGCCGGAAATGTGGCGACCTTGCACAAAATATGGCGACCTTGCTGGATTTATGGCCTCCTAGCCGGATTTATGGCGACCGTGCCGGAAATACGGCGACCGTGCCGGAGTTATGGCGACATTCCAGATTTATGGCGAGTTGCCGGATTTATGGCTACTTTATCACAAATATGGCGACATTGACGGAATTATGGCGACCTTGCCGGATTTATGGCGACCACGCCGGAAATATTGCGACCTCGCTGGATTTATGGCGACATTGCCGGAAATATGGCGACCTTGCCGGATTTTTGGCGACCTTGCCGCATTTGTGGCGACCTTGCCGGATTTATGGCGACCTTGCTGGAAATGTGGCGACCTTGCGGATTAGTGGCGACCTTGCCGGATTTATGGCGACCTGGCCGGGAATGTGGCGACCTTGCCGGATTTATGGCGACATTCCCGGATTAATGGCGACCTTGCCGGAAATGTGGCGACCATGCCGGATTTGTAGCGACCTTGCCGGATTTATGGCGACCTTACCTGAAATGTGGCGACCTTCCCTGATTTGTGGCCACCTTGCCGGATTTATGGCGACCTTGTCGGATTTATGGCGACCTTGCCGGCAATCTGGCGACCTTGCCGGATTTGGGGCGACCTTGCCGGATTTATGGCGACCATGCCGGAAATATTGCGACCTTGCCGGATTTGTGGCGACCTTGCCGGATTTATGGCGACCTAGCCGGAAATATGGCAACATTGCAGGATTTGTGGCGACCTTGCCGTATTTGTGGCGACCTTGCCGGATTTATGGCGACCTTGCCTGAAATGTGGTGAACTTGGCGGATTTGTGGCGACCTTGCCGGATTTATGGCGATCTTTCCGGAAATGTGGCGACCTTGACGGATTTGTGGCGACCTTGCCGGAGTTATGGCGACCTTGCCGGGGATGTGGCGACCGTACCGGATTTGCTGCGTCCTTGCCGGATTTATGGCGACCTTGCCGGAATTGTGGCGACCTTGCCGTATTTGTGGCGACCTTGCCGGATTCATGGCGACCTTGCGGCAAATGTGGCGACCTTGCCGGATTTGTGGCGTCCTTGCCGGAAATATGGCGACCTTGCCGGATTTATGGCGACCTAGCCGGATTTATGGAGACCTTGCCGGATTTATGGCGACCTTGCCGGAAATATGGCGACCTTGCCGGAAATGTGGCGACCTTGCCGCGTTTGTGGCGACCTTGCTGGATTTGTGGCGACCTTGCCGGATTTATGGCGACCTTACCGGGAATGTGGCGACCTAGCCGGGTTTGCGGCGACCTTGCCGGATTTATGGAGACCTTGCCGGGAATGTGGCGACCTTGCCGGATTTATGGCGACATTCCCGGGTGAATGGCGACCTTGCCGGAAACGTGGCGACGTTGCTGGATTTGTGGCGACCTTGCCGGGATTTATGGCGACCTTTCCGGGGATGTGGCGACGGTACCGGATTTGTGGCGACCTTGCCGGATTTATGGCGACCTTGCCGGAATTGTGGCGACCTTGCCGTATTAGTGGCGACCTTGCCGGATTTGTGGCGACCTTGCCGGATTTATGGCGACCTTGCCGGATTTATGGCGACCTTGGCCGGAAATGTGGCGACCTTGCCGCGTTTGTGGCGACCTTGCTTGATTTGTGGCGACCTTGCCGGATTTATGGCGACCTTACGGGGAATGTGGCGACCTTGCCGAAGTTTATGGCGACCTTGCCGGAAATATGGCGACCTTGCCGGAAATGTGGCGACCTTGCCGCGTTTGTGGCGACCTTGCCGGATTTGCGGCGACCTTGCCGGATATATGGAGACCTGCCGGGAATGTGGCGACCTTGCCGGATTTATGGCGACATACCCGGGTGAATGGCGACCTTGCCGGAAATGTGGCGACGTTGCTGGATTTGTGGCGACCGTACCGGGTTTATGGCGACCTTGCCTGAAATGTGGCGACCTTGACGGATTTGTGGCGACCTTGCCGGATTTATGGCGACCTTTCCGGGGATGTGGCGACGGTACCGGATTTGTGGCGACCTTGCCGGATTTATGGCGACCTTGCCGGAATTGTGGCGACCTTGCCGTATTAGTGGCGACCTTGCCGGATTTATGGCGACCTTGCGGCAAGTGTGGCGACCTTGACGGATTTGTGGCGACCTTGCCGGATTTATGGCGACCTTGTCGGATTTATGGCGACCTTGTGGGATTTGTGGCGACCTTGCCGGATTATGGCGACCTTGCCGGAAATGTGGCGACCTTGCCGGACGTGGCGACCTTGCCGGATTCATGGCGACCTTGCCGGAAATGTGGCGACCTTGCCGAAATTTGTGGCGACGATGCCGGATTTCTGGCGACCTTGCCGATATGTTGCGACCTTACCGGATTTGTGGCGACCTTGCCGGATTCATGGCGACCTTGTCGGAAATGTGGCGACCTTGCCGGATTTGACGCGACCTTGCCGGAAATATGGCGACCTTGCCGGATTTATGGCGACCTTGCCGGATTTATGGCGACCTTGACGGTGATATGGCGACCTTGCCGGATTTGTGGCAACTGCCGTAAATATGGCGACCTTGCCGGATTTATGGCGTCCTAGCCGGATTTATGGCGACCGTGCCGGAAATACGGCGACCGTGCCGGAGTTATGGCGACATTCCAGATTTATGGCGAGTTGCCGGATTTATGGCTACTTTATCACAAATATGGCGACATTGACGGAATTATGGCGACTTTGCCGGATTTATGGCGAGCACGCCGGAAATATTGCGAGCTCGCTGGATTTATGGCGACATTGCCGGAAATATGGCGACCGTGCCGGATTTTTGGCGACCTTGCCGCATTTGTGGCGACCTTGCCGGATTTATGGCGACGTTGCCGTAAATGTGGCGACCTTGCCGGATTTGTGGCAACCTTGCCGGATTTATGGCGACCTTGCCGGGAATGTGGCGACCTTGGCGTATTTATGGCGACATGCCCGGATTAGTGGCGACCTTGACGGAAATGTGACGCCCTTGCCGGAAATGTGGCGACCTTGCCGCATTTGTGGCGACCCTGCTGGATTTGTGGCGACCTTGCCGGATTTATGGCGACCTTGCTGGAAATGTGGCGACCTTGCGGATTTGTGGCGACCTTGCCGGATTTATGGCGACCTGGCCTGGAATGTGGCGACCTTGCCGGATTATGACGACATTCCCGGATTAATGGCGACCTTGCCGGAAATGTGGCGACCATGCCGGATTTGTAGCGACCTTGCCGGATTTATGGCGACCTTGCCTGAAATGTGGCGACCTTCCCTGATTTGTGGCCACATTGCCGGATTTATGGCGACCTTGTCGAATTTATGGCGACCTTGCCGGCAATATGGCGACCTTGCCGGATTTGGGGCGACCTTGCCGGATTTATGGCGACCTTGCCGGAAATATTGCGACCTTGCCGGATTTGTGGCGACCTTGCCGGATTTATGGCGACCTAGCCGGAAATATGGCAACCTTGCAGGCTTTGTGGCGACCTTGCCGTATTTGTGGCGACCTTGCCGGATTAATGGCGACCTTGCCGGAAATATGGCGACTTTGCCGCATTTTTGGCGACCTTGCCGGATTTATGGTGACCTTGCCGGAAATAATGGCGACCTTGCCGGAAATGTGGCGACCTTGCCGGATTTGTGGCGACCTTGCCGGATTTATGGCGACCTTGCCGGAAATGTGGTGAACTTGGCGGATTTGTGGCGACCTTGCCGGTTTATGGCGATCTTGCCGGAAATGTGGCGACCTTGCCGGATTTATGGCGACCTTGTCGGATTTGTGGCGAACTTGCCGGATTTATGGCGACCTTGCCGGAAATGTGGCGACCTTGCCGCATTTGTGGCGACATTGCTGGATTTGTGGCGACCTTGCCGGATTGTTGGCGACCTCACCGGGAATGTGGCCATCTTGCCGGAAATGTGGCGACCTTGCCGGATCCGGCAAGCTCGCCACATATCCTGTAATGTCGCCATATTTCCGGCAAGATCGACATAAATCCGGCTAGACGCCATAAAATCCGGCATGGTCGCCATATTTCCGGCAAGGTCGCATTAATCCGGGAATGTCGCCATAAATCCGGCAAGGTCGCCACATTCCGGGCAAGATCGTCATAAATCCGGCAAGGTCGCCACAAATCCGGCAAGATCGCCACATTTCCGGCAAGGTCGCCATAAATCCGCCAAGGTCGCCACAAATCCAGCACGGTCGCCACATTTCCGGCAAGGTCGCCATGAATCCGGCAAAGTCGCCATATTTCCGGCAAGGTCGCCATAAATCCGGCGAGGTCGCCATAAATCCGGCAAAGTCGCCATAATTCCGCCGAGGTCGCCATGTATCCGGCAAAGTCGCCATAAATCCGGCAAGGTCGCCATAAATCTGCAAAGTCGCCATAACTCCGGCAATGTCGCCGTATTTCCGGCACGATCGCCATAAATCCGGTTATGACGCCATAAATCCGGCAAGGTCGCCGCATCCCCGGCAAGGTCGCCATAAATCCGGCAACGTCGCCACAAATCCGTCTAGGTCGCCACATTTCAGGCAAGGTCGCCATAAATCCGGCAAGGTCGCCACAAATCCGGCAAGGTCGCAACATTTCCGGCAAGGTCGCCATTAATCCGGGAATGTCGCCATAAATCAGGAAAGGTCGCCACATTCCGGGCAAGATCGCCGTAAATCCGGCAAGGTCGCCACAAATCCGGCAAGGTCGCCAAATTTCCGGGAAGGTCGCCATAATTCCGGCAATGTCGCCACAAATCCAGCAGGGTCGCCACATTTCCGGCAATGTCGCCATATTTTCCGGCAAGGTCACCATAAATCCGGCAAGGTCGCCACAAATGCGGCAAGGTCGCAATATCCGGCAAGGTCGCCATATTTCCGGCAAGGTCGCCGTAAATCGGCGAGGTCGTCATATTTCCGGCGAGGTCGCCATAAATCCGGCAATGTTGCCATATTTCCGGCAAGATCTCCATAAATCCGGCAAGGTCGCCACAAATGCGGCAAGGTCGCCATAAATCCGGCGAGGTCGCCATATTTCCGGCAATGTCGCCATAAATCCGGCAATGTCGCGCCAAATCCGGCAAGGTCGCCATATTGCCGGCAAGGTCGGCATTTTTCCTGCAAAGTCGCCATAAATCCGGCAAGGTCGCCATAAATCTGCAAAGTCGCCATAAATCCGGCGAGGTCGCCATGTTTCCGACAAAGTCGCCATAAATCCGGCAGGTTTGCCTTAAATCTGCAAAGTCGCCATAACTCCGGCACGGTCGCCTAAATCCGGCTAGGAGGCCATAAATCCAGCAAGGTCGCCAATATTTTGTGCAAGGTCGCCACATTTCCGGCACGGTCGCCATGGGTCCGGCAAGGTCGCCACAAATCCGGCAAGGTCGCAACATTTCGGCAAGATCGCCAGAAATCCAGCATCGTCGCCACAAATCCGTCAAGGTCGCCACATTTCCGGCAAGGTCGCCATGAATCCGGCAAGGTCGCTACAAGTTCGGCAAGGTCCCCACATTTCCGGCAAGGTCGCCACAAATCCCACAAGGTCGCCATATTTCCGGCAACCTCGCCACAAATCCGGCAAGGTCGCCACATTTGCGGCAAGGTCGCCATAAATCCGGCAAGGTCGCCACAAATAAGGCAAGGTCGCCACAATTCCCGCAAGGTCGCCATAAATCCGGCAAGATCGCCACAAATCCGGTAAGGTCGCCACATCCCCGGCAAGGCCGCCATAAATCCGTCAAAGTCGCCACAAATCCGTCAAGGTCGCCACATTTCAGCCAAGGTCGCCATAAATCGGGCAAGGTCGCCACAAATCCGTCAAGGTCGCCAATTTCCGGCAAGGTCGCCAATAATCCGGGAATGTCGCCATAAATCCGGCAAGGTCGCCACAAATGCGGCAAGGTCGCCACATTTCCGTCAAGGTCGCCACATTTCCGGCAATGTCATCATAAATCCGGCAAGGTCGAGCACAAATGCGGTAAGGTCGACATATTTCCGGCAAGGTCGCCACAAACCCGGCAAGGTCGCCACAAATCCGGCAAGGTCGCCACATTTCCGGCAAGGTCGCCATAAATCCGGCAAGGTCGCCACAAACCAGGGCAATGTCGCCACATTTCCGGCGAGGTCGCCATACATCCGGAAAAGTCGCCAAAAATCCGGCAAGATCGCAACATTTTCGTCGAGGTCGCCATAAATCCGGCAAGGTCGCCACATTTCCGGCAAGATCGCTACATTCCCGGCGAGGTCGCCACATTTCCGGCAAGGTCGCCATGAATCCTTGCCGCGTTTGTGGCGACCTTGCTGGATTTGTGGCGACCTTGCCGGATTTATGGCGACCTTACCGGGAATGTGGCGACCTAGCCGGGTTTGCGGCGACCTTGCCGGATTTATGGAGACCTTGCCGGGAATGTGGCGACCTTGCCGGATTTATGGCGACATTCCCGGGTGAATGGCGACCTTGCCGGAAACGTGGCGACGTTGCTGGATTTGTGGCGACCGTACCGGGTTTATGGCGACCTTGCCTGAAATGTGGCGACCTTGACGGATTTGTGGCGACCTTGCCGGATTTATGGCGACCTTTCCGGGGATGTGGCGACGGTACCGGATTTGTGGCGACCTTGCCGGATTTATGGCGACCTTGCCGGAATTGTGGCGACCTTGCCGTATTAGTGGCGACCTTGCCGGATTTATGGCGACCTTGCGGCAAGTGTGGCGACCTTGCCGGATTTGTGGCGACCTTGCCGATTTATGGCGACCTTGCCGGATTTATGGCGACCTTGCCGGAAATATGGCGACCTTGCCGGAAATGTGGCGACCTTGCCGCGTTTGTGGCGACCTTGCTTGATTTGTGGCGACCTTGCCGGATTTATGGCGACCTTACGGGGAATGTGGCGACCTTGCCGAATTGATGGCGACCTTGCCGGAAATATGGCGACCTTGCCGGAAATGTGGCGACCTTGCCGCGTTTGTGGCGACCTTGCCGGATTTGCGGCGACCTTGCCGGATATATGGAGACCTTGCCGGGAATGTGGCGACCTTGCCGGATTTATGGCGACATACCCGGGTGAATGGCGACCTTGCCGGAAATGTGGCGACGTTGCTGGATTTGTGGCGACCGTACCGGGTTTATGGCGACCTTGCCTGAAATGTGGCGACCTTGACGGATTTGTGGCGACCTTGCCGGATTTAGGCGACCTTTCCGGGGATGTGGCGACGGTACCGGATTGTGGCGACCTTGCCGGATTTATGGCGACCTTGCCGGAATTGTGGCGACCTTGCCGTATTAGTGGCGACCTTGCCGGATTTATGGCGACCTTGCGGCAAGTGTGGCGACCTTGACGGATTTGTGGCGACCTTGCCGGATTTATGGCGACCTTGTCGGATTTATGGCGACCTTGTGGGATTAGTGGCGACCTTGCCGGATTTATGGCGACCTTGCCGGAAATGTGGCGACCTTGCCGGACGTGGCGACCTTGCCGGATTCATGGCGACCTTGCCGGAAATGTGGCGACCTTGCCGAATTTGTGGCGACGATGCCGGATTTCTGGCGACCTTGCCGATATGTTGCGACCTTACCGGATTTGTGGCGACCTTGCCGGATTCATGGCGACCTTGTCGGAAATGTGGCGACCTTGCCGGATTTGACGCGACCTTGCCGGAAATATGGCGACCTTGCCGGATTATGGCGACCTTGCCGGATTTATGGCGACCTTGACGGTGATATGGCGACCTTGCCGGATTTGTGGCAACTGCCGTAAATATGGCGACCTTGCCGGATTTATGGCGTCCTAGCCGGATTTATGGCGACCGTGCCGGAAATACGGCGACCGTGCCGGAGTTATGGCGACATTCCAGATTTATGGCGAGTTGCCGGATTTATGGCTACTTTATCACAAATATGGCGACATTGACGGAATTATGGCGACTTTGCCGGATTTATGGCGACCACCGCCGGAAATATTGCGATCTCGCTGGATTTATGGCGACATTGCCGGAAATATGGCGACCGTGCCGGATTTTTGGCGACCTTGCCGCATTTGTGGCGACCTTGCCGGATTTATGGGCGACGTTGCCGTAAATGTGGCGACCTTGCCGGATTTGTGGCAACCTTGCCGGATTTATGGCGACCTTGCCGGGAATGTGGCGACCTTGGCGTATTTATGGCGACATGCCCGGATTAGTGGCGACCTTGACGGAAATGTGACGCCCTTGCCGGAAATGTGGCGACCTTGCCGCATTTGTGGCGACCCTGCTGGATTTGTGGCGACCTTGCCGGATTTATGGCGACCTTGCTGGAAATGTGGCGACCTTGCGGATTTGTGGCGACCTTGCCGGATTTATGGCGACCTGGCCTGGAATGTGGCGACCTTGCCGGATTTATGACGACATTCCCGGATTAATGGCGACCTTGCCGGAATGTGGCGACCCTGCCGGATTTGTAGCGACCTTGCCGGATTATGGCGACCTTGCCTGAAATGTGGCGACCTTCCCTGATTTGTGGCCACATTGCCGGATTTATGGCGACCTTGTCGGATTTATGGCGACCTTGCCGGCAATATGGCGACCTTGCCGGATTTGGGGCGACCTTGCCGGATTTATGGCGACCTTGCCGGAAATATTGCGACCTTGCCGGATTTGTGGCGACCTTGCCGGATTTATGGCGACCTAGCCGGAAATATGGCAACCTTGCAGGCTTTGTGGCGACCTTGCCGTATTTGTGGCGACCTTGCCGGATTAATGGCGACCTTGCCGGAAATATGGCGACTTTGCCGCATTTTGGCGACCTTGCCGGATTTATGGTGACCTTGCCGGAATTATGGCGACCTTGCCGGAAATGTGGCGACCTTGCCGGATTTGTGGCGACCTTGCCGGATTTATGGCGACCTTGCCGGAATGTGGTGAACTTTGGCGGATTTGTGGCGACCTTGCCGGTTTATGGCGATCTTGCCTGGAAATGTGGCGACTTGCCGGATTTATGGCGACCTTGTCGGATTTGTGGCGAGCTTGCCGGATTTATGGCGACCTTGCGGAAATGTGGCGACCTTGCCGCATTTGTGGCGACATTGCTGGATTTGTGGCGACCTTGCCGGATTGTTGGCGACCTCACCGGGAATGTGGCCATCTTGCCGGAAATGTGGCGACCTGCCGGATCCGGCAAGCTCGCCACATATCCTGTAATGTAGCCATATTTCCGGCAAGATCGACATAAATCCGGCTAGACGCCATAAATCCGGCATGGTCGCCATATTTCCGGCAAGGTCGCCATTAATCCGGGATGTCGCCATAATCCGGCAAGGTCGCCACATTCCGGGCAAGATCGTCATAAATCCGGCAAGGTCGCCACAAATCCGGCAAGATCGCCACATTTCCGGCAAGGTCGCCATAAATCCGCCAAGGTCGCCACAAATCCAGCACGGTCGCCACATTTGCGGCAAGGTCGCCATGAATCCGGCAAAGTCGCCATATTTCCGGCAAGGTCGCCATAAATCCGGCGAGGTCGCCATAAATCCGGCAAAGTCGCCATAATTGCCGCCGAGGTCAGCCATGTATCCGGCAAAGTCGCCATAAATCCGGCAAGGTCGCCATAAATCTGCAAAGTCGCCATAACTCCGGCAATGTCGCCGTATTTCCGGCACGATCGCCATAAATCCGGTTATGACGCCATAAATCCGGCAAGGTCGCCGCATCCCCGGCAAGGTCGCCATAACTCCGGCAACGTCGCCACAAATCCGTCTAGGTCGCCACATTTCAGGCAAGGTCGCCATAAATCCGGCAAGGTCGCCACAAATCCGGCAAGGTCGCAACATTTCCGGCAAGGTCGCCATTAATCCGGGAATGTCGCCATAAATCAGGAAAGGTCGCCACATTCCGGGCAAGATCGCCGTAAATCCGGCAAGGTCGCCACAAATCCGGCAAGGTCGCCAAATTTCCGGGAAGGTCGCCATAATTCCGGCAATGTCGCCACAAATCCAGCAGGGTCGCCACATTTCCGGCAATGTCGCCATATTTCCGGCAAGGTCACCATAAATCCGGCAAGGTCGCCACAAATGCGGCAAGGTCGCAATATCCGGCAAGGTCGCCATATTTCCGGCAAGGTCGCCGTAAATCCGGCGAGGTCGTCATATTTCCGGCGAGGTCGCCATAAATCCGGCAATGTCGCCATATTTCCGGCAAGATCTCCATAAATCCGGCAAGGTCGCCACAAATGCGGCAAGGTCGCCATAAATCCGGCGAGGTCGCCATATTTCCGGCAATGTCGCCATAAATCCGGCAAATGTCGCGCCAAATCCGGCAAGGTCGCCATATTGCCGGCAAGGTCGGCATTTTTCCTGCAAAGTCGCCATAAATCCGGCAAGGTCGCCATAAATCTGCAAAGTCGCCATAAATCCGGCGAGGTCGCCATGTTTCCGACAAAGTCGCCATAAATCCGGCAGGTTTGCCTTAAATCTGCAAAGTCGCCATAACTCCGGCACGGTCGCCATAAATCCGGCTAGGAGGCCCATAAATCCAGCAAGGTCGCCATATTTTGTGCAAGGTCGCCACATTTCCGGCACGGTCGCCATGGGTCCGGCAAGGTCGCCACAAATCCGGCAAGGTCGCAACATTTCGGCAAGATCGCCAGAAATCCAGCATCGTCGCCACAAATCCGTCAAGGTCGCCACATTTCCGGCAAGGTCGCCATGAATCCGGCAAGTCGCTACAAGTTCGGCAAGGTCGCCACATTTCCGGCAAGGTCGCCACAAATCCCACAAGGTCGCCATATTTCCGGCAACCTCGCCACAAATCCGGCAAGGTCGCCACATTTGCGGCAAGGTCGCCATAAATCCGGCAAGGTCGCCACAAATAAGGCAAGGTCGCCACAATTCCCGCAAGGTCGCCATAAATCCGGCAAGATCGCCACAAATCCGGTAAGGTCGCCACATCCCCGGCAAGGCCGCCATAAATCCGTCAAAGTCGCCACAAATCCGTCAAGGTCGCCACATTTCAGCCAAGGTCGCCATAAATCGGGCAAGGTCGCCACAAATCCGTCAAGGTCGCCACATTTCCGGCAAGGTCGCCAATAATCCGGGAATGTCGCCATAAATCCGGCAAGGTCGCCACAAATGCGGCAAGGTCGCCACATTTCCGTCAAGGTCGCCACATTTCCGGCAATGTCATCATAAATCCGGCAAGGTCGACACAAATGCGGTAAGGTCGCCATATTTCCGGCAAGGTCGCCACAAACCCGGCAAGGTCGCCACAAATCCGGCAAGGTCGCCACATTTCCGGCAAGGTCGCCATAAATCCGGCAAGGTCGCCACAAACCAGGCAATGTCGCCACATTTCCGGCGAGGTCGCCATACATCCGGAAAAGTCGCCAAAAATCCGGCAAGATCGCAACATTTTCGTCGAGGTCGCCATAAATCCGGCAAGGTCGCCACATTTCCGGCAAGATCGCTACATTCCCGGCGAGGTCGCCAACAATCCGGCAACGTCGCCATAAATCCGGCAAGGTCGCCACAAATCCAGCAAGGTCGCCACAAATGCGGCAAGGTCGCCACATCCCCGGCAAGGTCGCCATAAATCCGGCAAGGTCGCCACAAATCCGGCAAGCTCGCCACATATCCGGCAATGTCGCCATATTTCAGGCAAGGTCACCAGAAAATCCGGCAAGGTCGCCAAAATTGCGGTAAGGTCGCCATAAATCCGGCAAGGTCGCCATATTTCCGGCAAGGTCGCCATAAATCCGGCGAGGTTGCCAGATTTCCGACGAGGTCACCATAAATCCGGCAAGGTCGCCATAATTCCGGCGAGGTCGCCATTTTACCGGCAAAGTCGCCATAAATCCGGCAAGGTCGCCATAAATCTGCAAAGTCGCCATAACTCCGGCAAGGTCGCCGTATTTCCGGCACGGTCTACATAAATCCGGCTAGGACGCCATAAATCCGGCAAGGTCGCCACAAATCGGGCAAGGTCGCCATATTTCCGACGTCGCCATAAATCCGGCAAGTTTGCATCAAATCCGGCAAGGTCGCCATATTTCCGGCAAAATCGACATTAATCCGGCTAGGTGGCGTCAAATCCGGCAAGGTCGCTACATTTCTGGCAAGGTCGCCATATTTCCGGCAAGGTCTCCATAAATCCGGCAAGGTCGCCACAAATGCGGCAAGGTCGCCTTATTTCCGGCAAGTTCGCCATAAATCCGGCAAGGTCGCCACAAATCCGGCAAGGTCGCCACAAATCCGGCACGGTTGCTATATATCCCGCTAGGTCGCCATAAATCCGGCAAGGCCGGGACAAATCCGGCAAGGTCGCAATATTTCCGGCAAGGTCGCCATAAATCCGGCAAGGTCGCCCCAAATCTGGCAAGGTCGCCATATTTCCGGCAAGGCCGCCATACATCCGGCAAGATCGCAACATATCCGGCAAGGTCGCAACATTTCGGCAAGGTCGCCAGAAATCCGGCATCGTCGCCACAAATCCGGCAAGGTCGCCACATTTCCGGCAAGGTCGCCATGAATCCAGCAAGGTCGCCACAAGTCCGGCAAGGACGCGTCAAATCCGGCAAGGTCGCCCCATTTCCGGCAAGGTCGCCATAGATCCGGCAAGGTCGCAACAAATCCGGCAAGGTCGCAACAATTCGGCAAGGTCGCCAGAAATCCGGCATCGTCGACACAAATCCGGGAAGCTCGCCACATTTCCGGCAAGATCGCCATGAATCCGACAAGGTCGGCACAAGTCCGGCAAGGTCGCCATATTTCCAGCATGGTCGCCATAAACCGGCAAGGTCGCCATAAATCCGGCAAGGTCGCCATAAATCCGGCAAGGTCGCCCCAAATCTGGCAAGGTCGCCATATTTCCGGCAAGGCCGCCATACATCCGGCAAGATCGCAACATATCCGGCAAGGTCGCAACATTTCGGCAAGGTCGCCAGAAATCCGGCATCGTCGCCACAAATCCGGCAAGGTCGCCACATTTCCGGCAAGGTCGCCATGAATCCAGCAAGGTCGCCACAAGTCCGGCAAGGACGCGTCAAATCCGGCAAGGTCGCCCCATTTCCGGCAAGGTCGCCATAGATCCGGCAAGGTCGCAACAAATCCGGCAAGGTCGCAACAATTCGGCAAGGTCGCCAGAAATCCGGCATCGTCGACACAAATCCGGGAAGCTCGCCACATTTCCGGCAAGATCGCCATGAATCCGACAAGGTCGGCACAAGTCCGGCAAGGTCGCCATATTTCCAGCATGGTCGCCATAAACCGGCAAGGTCGCCATAAATCCGGCAAGGTCGCCATAAATCCGGCAAGGTCGCCACAAATCTGGCAGGATCGCCACATTTGCGGCAAGGTCGCCAGAAATCCGGCAAGGTCGCCACAAATCCGGTAAAGTCGCAACATATCGGCAAGGTCGCCAGAAATCCGGCATCGTCGCCACAAATTCGGAAAGGTCGCCACATTTCCGGCAAGGTCGCCATGAATCCGGCAAGGTCGCCACAAATCCAGCAGGGTCGCCACAAATGCGGCAAGGTCGCCACATTTCCGGCAAGGGCGTCACATTTCCGTCAAGGTCGCCATTAATCCGGGCATGTCGCCATAAATCAGCCAAGGTCGCCACATTCCCGGCAAGGTCGCCATAAATCCGGCAAGGTTGCCACAAATCCGGCAAGGTCGCCACATTTACGGCAACGTCGCCATAAATCCGGCAAGGTCGCCACAAATGCGGCAAGGTCGCCAAAAATCCGGCAAGGTCGCCATATTTCCGGCAATGTCGCCATAAATCCAGCGAGGTCGCAATAATTCCGGCGTGGTCGCCATAAATCCGGCAAGGTCGCCATAATTCCGTCAATGTCGCCATATTTGTGATAAAGTAGCCATAAATCCGGGAACTCGCCATAAATCTGGAATGTCGCCATAACTCCGGCACGGTCGCCGTATTTCCGGCACGGTCGCCATAAATCCGGCTAGGACGCCATAAATCCGGCAAGGTCGCCATAAATCCGGCAAGGTCGCCATATTTCCGGCAAGGTCGCGTCAAATCCGGCAAGGTCGTCACATTTCCGGCAAGGACGCCATAAATCCGGCAAGGTCGCCACAAATCCGGTAAGGTCGCAACATATCGGCAAGGTCGCCAGAAATCCGGCATCGTCGCCACAAATTCGGAAAGGTCGCCACATTTCCGGCAAGGCGCCATGAATCCGGCAAGGTCGCCACAAGTCCGGCAAGGTCGCCACATTTCCGGCAAGATGGCCACATTCCCGGTGAGGTCGCCAACAATCCGGCAAGGTCGCCACAAATCCAGCAATGTCGCCACAAATGCGGCAAGGTCGCCACATTTCCGGCAAGGTCGCCATAAATCCGGCAAGTTCGCCACAAATCCGACAAGGTCGCCATAAATCCGGCAAGGTCGCCACATTTCCGGCAAGATCGCCATAAACCGGCAAGGTCGCCACAAATCCGCCAAGTTCACCACATTTCCGGAAAGGTCGCCATAAATCCGGCAAGGTCGCCACAAATCCGGCAAGGTCGCCACATTTCCGGCAAGGTCGCCATATTTCCGGCAAGGTCACCATAAATCCGGCAAGGTCGCCACAAATGCGGCAAAGTCGCCATATTTCCGGCAAAGTCGCCATTAATCCGGCAAGGTCGCCACAAATACGGCAAGGTCGCCACAAAGCCTGCAAGGTTGCCATATTTCCGGCTAGGTCGCCATAAATCCGGCAAGGTCGCCACAAATCCGGCAAGGTCGCAATATTTCCGGCAAGGTCGCCATAAATCCGGCAAGGTCGCCCCAAATCCGGCAAGGTCGCCATATTGCCGGCAAGGTCGCCATAAATCCGACAAGGTCGCCATAAATCCGGCAATGTGGCCACAAATCAGGGAAGGTCGCCACATTTCAGGCAAGGTCGCCATAAATCCGGCAAGGTCGCTACAAATCCGGCATGGTCGCCACATTTCCGGCAAGGTCGCCATTAATCCGGGAATGTCGTCATAAATCCGGCAAGGTCGCCACATTCCAGGCCAGGTCGCCATAAATCCGGCAAGGTCGCCACAAATCCGCAAGGTCGCCACATTTCCAGCAAGGTCGCCATAAATCCGGCAAGGTCGCCACAAATCCAGCAGGGTCGCCACAAATGCGGCAAGGTCGCCACATTTCCGGCAAGGGCGTCACATTTCCGTCAAGGTCGCCACTAATCCGGGCATGTCGCCATAAATACGCCAAGGTCGCCACATTCCCGGCAAGGTCGCCATAAATCCGGCAAGGTTGCCACAAATCCGGCAAGGTCGCCACATTTACGGCAACGTCGCCATAAATCCGGCAAGGTCGCCACAAATGCGGCAAGGTCGCCAAAAATCCGGCACGGTCGCCATATTTCCGGCAATGTCGCCATAAATCCAGCGAGATCGCAATATTTCCGGCGTGGTCGCCATAAATCCGGCAAAGTCGCCATAATTCCGTCAATATCGCCATATTTGTGATAAAGTAGCCATAAATCCGGCAACTCGCCATAAATCTGGAATGTCGCCATAACTCCGGCACGGTCGCCGTATTTCCGGCACGGTCGCCATAAATCCGGCTAGGACGCCATAAATCCGGCAAGGTCGCCATATTTACGGCAAAGTTGCCACAAATCCGGCAAGGTCGCCATATCACCGTCAAGGTCGCCATAAATCCGGCAAGGTCGCCATAAATCCGGCAAGGTCGCCATATTTCCGGCAAGGTCGCGTCAAATCCGGCAAGGTCGCCACATTTCCGACAAGGTCGCCATGAATCCGGCAAGGTCGCCACAAATCCGGTAAGGTCGCAACATATCGGCAAGGTCGCCAGAAATCCGGCATCGTCGCCACAAATTCGGCAAGGTCGCCACATTTTCGGCAAGGTCGCCATGAATCCGGCAAGGTCGCCACAAGTCCGGCAAGGTCGCCACATTTCCGGCAAGGTCGCCATAAATCCGGCAAGGTCGCCACAAATCCCACAAGGTCGCCATAAATCCGACAAGGTCGCCATAAATCCGGCAAGGTCGCCACAAATCCGTCAAGGTCGCCACACTTGCCGCAAGGTCGCCATAAATCCGGCAAGGTCGCCACAAATCCGGTACCGTCGCCACATCCCCGGAAAGGTCGCCATAAATCCGGCAAGGTCGCCACAAATCCGTCAAGGTCGCCACATTTCAGGCAAGGTCGCCATAAACCCGGTACGGTCGCCACAAATCCAGCAACGTCGCCACATTTCCGGCAAGGTCGCCATTCACCCGGGTATGTCGCCATAAATCCGGCAAGGTCGCCACATTCCCGGCAAGGTCTCCATAAATCCGGCAAGGTCGCCGCAAATCCGGCAAGGTCGCCACAAACGCGGCAAGGTCGCCACATTTCCGGCAAGGTCGCCATATTTCCGGCAAGGTCGCCATAAATTCGGCAAGGTCGCCACATTCCCCGTAAGGTCGCCATAAATCCGGCAAGGTCGCCACAAATCAAGCAAGGTCGCCACAAACGCGGCAAGGTCGCCACATTTCCGGCAAGGTCGCCATATTTCCGGCAAGGTCGCCATAAATCCGGCAAGGTCGCCATAAATCCGGCAAGGTCGCCACAAATCCGGCAAGGTCGCCACACTTGCCGCAAGGTCGCCATAAATCCGGCAAGGTCGCCACTAATACGGCAAGGTCGCCACAATTCCGGCAAGGTCGCCATAAATCCGGCAAGGTCGCCACAAATCCGGTACCGTCGCCACATCCCCGGGAAGGTCGCCATAAATCCGGCAAGGTCGCCACAAATCCGTCAAGGTCGCCACATTTCAGGCAAGGTCGCCATAAACCCGGTACGGTCGCCACAAATCCAGCAACGTCGCCACGTTTCCGGCAAGGTCGCCATTCACCCGGGAATGTCGCCATAAATCCGGCAAGGTCGCCACATTCCCGGCAAGGTCTCCATAAATCCGGCAAGGTCGCCGCAAATCCGGCTAGGTCGCCACATTCCCGGTAAGGTCGCCATAAATCCGGCAAGGTCGCCACAAATCCGTCAAGGTCGCCACATTCCCGGAAAGATCGCCATAAATCCGGCAAGGTCGCCACAAATCCGCCAAGTTCACCACATTTTCGGCAAGGTCGCCATAAATCCGGCAAGGTCGCCACAAATACGGCAAGGTCGCCACAAATCCTGCATTGTTGCCATATTTCCGGCTAGGTCGCCATAAATCCGGCAAGGTCGCCACAAATCCGGCAAGGTCGCAATATTTACGGCAAGGTCGCCATAAATCCGGCAAGGTCGCCCCAAATCCGGCAAGGTCGCCATATTGCCGGCAAGGTCGCCATAAATCCGACAAGGTCGCCATAAATCCGGCAAGGTGGCCACAAATCAGGGAAGGTCGCCACATTTCAGGTAAGGTCGCCATAAATCCGGCAAGGTCGCTACAAATCCGGCATGGTCGCCACATTTCCGGCAAGGTCGCCATTAATCCGGGAATGTCGCCATAAATCCGGCAAGGTCGCCACATTCCCGGCCAGGTCGCCATAAATCCGGCAAGGTCGCCACTAATCCGCAAGGTCGCCACATTTCCAGCAAGGTCGCCATAAATCCGGCAAGGTCGCCACAAATGCGGCAAGGTCGCCGAAAATCCGGCAAGGTCGCCATATTTCCGGCAATGTCGCCATAAATCCAGCGAGGTCGCAATATTTCCGGCGTGGTCGCCATAAATCCGGCAAGGTCGCCATAATTCCGTCAATGTCGCCATATTTGTGATAAAGTAGCCATAAATCCGGCAACTCGCCATAAATCTGGAATGTCGCCATAACTCCGGCACGGTCGCCGTATTTCCGGCACGGTCGCCATAAATCCGGCTAGGAGGCCATAAATCCAGCAAGGTCGCCATATTTTGTGCAAGGTCGCCACATTTGCGGCACGGTCGCCATGGGTCCGGCAAGGTCGCCACAAATCCGGCAAGGTCGCAACATTTCGGCAAGATCGCCAGAAATCCAGCATCGTCGCCACAAATCCGTCAAGGTCGCCACATTTCCGGCAAGGTCGCCATGAATCCGGCAAGGTCGCTACAAGTTCGGCAAGGTCGCCACATTTCCGGCAAGGTCGCCACAAATCCCACAAGGTCGCCATATTTCCGGCAACCTCGCCACAAATCCGGCAAGGTCGCCACATTTGCGGCAAGGTCGCCATAAATCCGGCAAGGTCGCCACAAATAAGGCAAGGTCGCCACAATTCCCGCAAGGTCGCCATAAATCCGGCAAGATCGCCACAAATCCGGTAAGGTCGCCACATCCCCGGCAAGGCCGCCATAAATCCGTCAAAGTCGCCACAAATCCGTCAAGGTCGCCACATTTTAGCCAAGGTCGCCATAAATCGGGCAAGGTCGCCACAAATCCGTCAAGGTCGCCACATTTCCGGCAAGGTCGCCAATAATCCGGGAATGTCGCCATAAATCCGGCAAGGTCGCCACAAATGCGGCAAGGTCGCCACATTTCCGTCAAGGTCGCCATATTTCCGGCAATGTCATCATAAATCCGGCAAGGTCGACACAAATGCGGCAAGGTCGCAATATTTCCGGCAAGGTCGCCACAAACCCGGCAAGGTCGCCACAAATCCGGCAAGGTTGCCATATTTCCGGCTAGGTCGCCATAAATCCGGCAAGGTCGCCACAAATCCGGCAAGGTCGCCACATTTCCGGCAAGGTCGCCATAAATCCGGCAAGGTCGCCACAAACCAGGCAATGTCGCCACATTTCCGGCGAGGTCGCCATACATCCGGTAAAGTCGCCAAAAATCCGGCAAGATCGCAACATTTTCTTCGAGGTCGCCATAAATCCGGCAAGGTCGCCACATTTCCGGCAAGATCGCTACATACCCGGCGAGGTCGCCAACAATCCGGCAACGTCGCCATAAATCCGGCAAGGTCGCCACAAATCCAGCAAGGTCGCCACAAATGCGGCAAGGTCGCCACATCCCCGGCAAGTTCGCCATAAATCCGGCAAGGTCGCCACAAATCCGGCAAGCTCGCCACATATCCGGCAATGTCGCCATATTTCAGGCAAGGTCACCAGAAAATCCGGCAAGGTCGCCAAAATTGCGGCAAGGTCGCCATAAATCCGGCAAGGTCGCCATATTTCCGGCAAGGTCGCCATAAATCCGGCGAGGTTGCCATATTTCCGACGAGGTCACCATAAATCCGGCAAGGTCGCCATAATTCCGGCGAGGTCGCCATTTTACCGGCAAAGTCCCCATAAATCCGGCAAGGTCGCCATAAATCTGCAAAGTCGCCATAACTCCGGCAAGGTCGCCGTATTTCCGGCACGGTCGACATAAATCCGGCTAGGACGCCATAAATCCGGCAAGGTCGCCACAAATCGGGCAAGGTCGCCATATTTCCGACGTCGCCATAAATCCGGCAAGTTTGCATCAAATCCGGCAAGGTCGCCATATTTCCGGCAAAATCGACATTATTCCGGCTAGGTGGCGTCAAATCCGGCAAGGTCGCCATATTTCCGGCAAGGCCGCCATACATCCGGCAAGATCGCCATGAATCCAGCAAGGTCGCCACAAGTCCGGCAAGGAAGCGTCAAATCCGGCAAGGTCGCCCCATTTCCGGCAAGGTCGCCATGAATCCAGCAAGGTCGCCACAAGTCCGGCAAGGACGCGTCAAATCCGGCAAGGTCGCCCCATTTCCGGCAAGGTCGCCATAGATCCGGCAAGGTCGCAACAAATCCGGCAAGGTCGCCACATTTACGGCAACGTCGCCATGAATCCAGCAAGGTCGCCACAAGTCCGGCAAGGACGCGTCAAATCCGGCAAGGTCGCCCCATTTCCGGCAAGGTCGCCATAGATCCGGCAAGGTCGCAACAAATCCGGCAAGGTCGCAACAATTCGGCAAGGTCGCCAGAAATCCGGCATCGTCGACACAAATCCGGGAAGCTCGCCACATTTCCGGTAAGATCGCCATGAATCCGACAAGGTCGCCACAAGTCCGGCAAGGTCGCCATATTTCCAGCATGGTCGCCATAAACCGGCAAGGTCGCCATAAATCCGGCAAGGTCGCCATAAATCCGGCAAGGTCGCCACAAATCTGGCAGGATCGCCACATTTGCGGCAAGGTCGCCAGAAATCCGGCAAGGTCGCCACAAATCCGGTAAAGTCGCAACATATCGGCAAGGTCGCCAGAAATCCGGCATCGTCGCTACAAATTCGGAAAGGTCGCCATGAATCCGGCAAGGTCGCCACAAATCCAGCAGGGTCGCCACAAAGGCGGCAAGGTCGCCACATTTCCGGCAAGGGCGTCACATTTCCGTCAAGGTCGCCATTAATCCGGGCATGTCGCCATAAATCCGCCAAGGTCGCCACATTCCCGGCAAGGTCGCCATAAATCCGGCAAGGTTGCCACAAATCCGGCAAGGTCGCCACATTTACGGCAACGTCGCCATAAATCCGGCAAGGTCGCCACAAATGCGGCAAGGTCGCCAAAAATCCGGCAAGGTCGCCATATTTCCGGCAATGTCGCCATAAATCCAGCGAGGTCGCAATAATTCCGGCGTGGTCGCCATAAATCCGGCAAGGTCGCCATAATTCCGTCAATGTCGCCATATTTGTGATAAAGTAGCCATAAATCTGGCAACTCGCCATAAATCTGGAATGTCGCCATAACTCCGGCACGGTCGCCGTATTTCCGGCACGGTCGCCATAAATCCGGCTAGGACGCCATAAATCCGGCAAGGTCGCCATAAATCCGGCAAGGTCGCCATATTTCCGGCAAGGTCGCGTCAAATCCGGCAAGGTCGCCACATTTCCGGCAAGGTCGCCATAAATCCGGCAAGGTCGCCACAAATCCGGTAAGGTCGCAACATATCGGCAAGGTCGCCAGAAATCCGGCATCGTCGCCACAAATTCGGAAAGGTCGCCACATTTCCGGCAATGTCGCCATGAATCCGGCAAGGTCGCCACAAGTCCGGCAAGGTCGCCACATTTCCGGCAAGATGGCCACATTCCCGGTGAGGTCGCCAACAATCCGGCAAGGTCGCCACAAATCCAGCAAGGTCGCCACAAATGCGGCAAGGTCGCCACATTTCCGGCAAGGTCGCCATAAATCCGGCAAGTTCGCCACAAATCCGACAAGGTCGCCATAAATCCGGCAAGGTCGCCACATTTCCGGCAAGATCGCCATAAATCCGGCAAGGTCGCCACAAATCCGCCAAGTTCACCACATTTCCGGCAAGGTCGCCATAAATCCGGCAAGGTCGCCACAAATCCGGCAAGGTCGCCACATTTCCGGCAAGGTCGCCATATTTCCGGCAAGGTCACCATAAATCCGGCAAGGTCGCCACAAATGCGGCAAAGTCGCCATATTTCCGGCAAGGTCGCCATTAATCCGGCAAGGTCGCCACAAATACGGCAAGGTCGCCACAAATCCTGCAAGGTTGCCATAGTTCCGGCTAGGTCGCCATAAATCCGGCAAGGTCGCCACAAATCCGGCAAGGTCGCAATATTTCCGGCAAGGTCGCCATAAATCCGGCAAGGTCGCCCCAAATCCGGCAAGGTCGCCATATTGCCGGCAAGGTCGCCATAAATCCGACAAGGTCGCCATAAATCCGGCAAGGTGGCCACAAATCAGGGAAGGTCGCCACATTTCAGGCAAGGTCGCCATAAATCCGGCAAGGTCGCTACAAATCCGGCATGGTCGCCACATTTCCGGCAAGGTCGCCATTAATCCGGGAATGTCGTCATAAATCCGGCAAGGTCGCCACATTCCCGGCCAGGTCGCCATAAATCCGGCAAGGTCGCCACAAATCCGCAAGGTCGCCACATTTCCAGCAAGGTCGCCATAAATCCGGCAAGGTCGCCACAAATCCAGCAGGGTCGCCACAAATGCGGCAAGGTCGCCACATTTCCGGCAAGGGCGTCACATTTCCGTCAAGGTCGCCACTAATCCGGGCATGTCACCATAAATACGCCAAGGTCGCCACATTCCCGGCAAGGTCGCCATAAATCCGGCAAGGTTGCCACAAATCCGGCAAGGTCGCCACATTTACGGCAACGTCGCCATAAATCCGGCAAGGTCGCCACAAATGCGGCAAGGTCGCCAAAAATCCGGCACGGTCGCCATATTTCCGGCAATGTCGCCATAAATCCAGCGAGGTCGCAATATTTCCGGCGTGGTCGCCATAAATCCGGCAAGGTCGCCATAATTCCGTCAATGTCGCCATATTTGTGATAAAGTAGCCATAAATCCGGCAACTCGCCATCAATCTGGAATGTCGCCATAACTCCGGCACGGTCGCCGTATTTCCGGCACGGTCGCCATAAATCCGGCTAGGACGCCATAAATCCGGCAAGGTAGCCATATTTACGGCAAAGTTGCCACAAATCCGGCAAGGTCGCCATATCACCGTCAAGGTCGCCATAAATCCGGCAAGGTCGCCATAAATCCGGCAAGGTCGCCATATTTCCGGCAAGGTCGCGTCAAATCCGGCAAGGTCGCCACATTTCCGACAAGGTCGCCATGAATCCGGCAAGGTCGCCACAAATCCGGTAAGGTCGCAACATATCGGCAAGGTCGCCAGAAATCCGGCATCGTCGCCACAAATTCGGCAAGGTCACCACATTTCCGGCAAGGTCGCCATGAATCCGGCAAGGTCGCCACAAGTCCGGCAAGGTCGCCACATTTCCGGCAAGGTCGCCATAAATCCGGCAAGGTCGCCACAAATCCCACAAGGTCGCCATAAATCCGACAAGGTCGCAATAAATCCGGCAAGGTCGCCACAAATCCGTCAAGGTCGCCACACTTGCCGCAAGGTCGCCATAAATCCGGCAAGGTCGCCACTAATACGGCAAGGTCGCCACAATTCCGGCAAGGTCGCCATAAATCCGGCAAGGTCGCCACAAATCCGGTACCGTCGCCACATCCCCGGAAAGGTCGCCATAAATCCGGCAAGGTCGCCACAAATCCGTCAAGGTCGCCACATTTCAGGCAAGGTCGCCATAAACCCGGTACGGTCGCCACAAATCCAGCAACGTCGCACACATTTCCGGCAAGGTCGCCATTCACCCGGGAATGTGGCCATAAATCCGGCAAGGTCGCCACATTCCCGGCAAGGTCTCCATAAATCCGGCAAGGTCGCCGCAAATCCGGCAAGGTCGCCACAAACGCGGCAAGGTCGCCACATTTCCGGCAAGGTCGCCATATTTCCGGCAAGGTCGCCATAAATTCGGCAAGGTCGCCACATTCCCGGTAAGGTCGCCATAAATCCGGCAAGGTCGCCACAAATCAAGCAAGGTCGCCACAAACGCGGCAAGGTCGCCACATTTCCGGCAAGGTCGCCATATTTCCGGCAAGGTCGCCATAAATCCGGCAAGGTCGCCATAAATCCGGCAAGGTCGCCACAAATCCGGCAAGGTCGCCACACTTGCCGCAAGGTCGCCATAAATCCGGCAAGGTCGCCACTAATACGGCAAGGTCGCCACAATTCCGGCAAGGTCGCCATAAATCCGGCAAGGTCGCCACAAATCCGGTACCGTCGCCACATCCCCGGAAAGGTCGCCATAAATCCGGCAAGGTCGCCACAAATCCGTCAAGGTCGCCACATTTCAGGCAAGGTCGCCATAAACCCGGTACGGTCGCCACAAATCCAGCAACGTCGCCACGTTTCCGGCAAGGTCGCCATTCACTCGGGAATGTCGCCATAAATCCGGCAAGGTCGCCACATTCCCGGCAAGGTCTCCATAAATCCGGCAAGGTCGCCGCAAATCCGGCAAGGTCGCCACATTCCCGGTAAGGTCGCCATAAATCCGGCAAGGTCGCCACAAATCCAGCAAGGTCGCCACAAACGCGGCAAGGTCGCCACATTTCCGGCAAGGTCGCCATATTTCCGGCAAGGTCGCCATAAATCCGGCAAGGTCTCCATAAATCCGGCTAGGTCGCCATAAATCCGGCAAGGTCGCCATATTTCCGGCAAGGACGCCACAAATCCGGCAAGGTCGCCACATTTGCCGCACGGTCGCCATTAATCCGGCAAGGTCGCCACAAATACGGCAAGGTCGCCACAATTCCGGCAAGGTCGCCATAAATCCGGCAAGGACGCAACAAATCCGGTACGGTCGCCACATCCCCGGCAAGGTCGCCATAACTCCGGCAAGGTCGCCACAAATCCGTCAAGGTCGCCACATTTCCGGCAAGATCGCCATAAATACGGCAAGGTCGCCACAATTCCGGCAAGGTCGCCATAAATCCGGCAAGGTCGCCACAAATACGGCTAGGTCGCCACGAATCCTGCAAGGTTGCCATATTTCGGATCGGCTAGGTCGCCATAAATCCGGCAAGGTCGCCACAAATCTGGCAAGGTCGCAATATTTCCGGCAAGGTCGCCATAAATCCGGCAAGGTCGCCCCAAATCCGGCAAGGTCGCCATATTGCCGGCAAGGTCGCCATAAATCCGACAAGGTCGCCATAAATCCGGCAAGGTGGCCACAAATCAGGGAAGTTCGCCACATTTCAGGTAAGGTCGCCATAAATCCGGCAAGGTCGCCATAAATCCGGCAAGGTCTCCATAAATCCGGCTAGGTCGCCATAAATCCGGCAAGGTCGCCATATTTCCGGCAAGGACGCCACAAATCCGGCAAGGTCGCCACATTTGCCGCAAGGTCGCCATGAATCCGGCAAGGTCGCCAGAAATACGGCAAGGTCGCCACAATTCCGGCAAGGTCGCCATAAATCCGGCAAGGACGCAACAAATCCGGTACGGTCGCCACATCCCCGGCAAGGTCGCCATAACTCCGGCAATGTCGCCACAAATCCGTCAAGGTCGCCACATTTCCGGCAAGATCGCCATAAATCCGGCAAGGTCGCCACAAATCCGCCAAGTTCACCACATTTCAGGCAAGGTCGCCATAAATCCGGCAAGGTCGCCACAAATCCGGCAAGGTCGCCACATTTCCGGCAAGGTCGCCATATTTCCGGCAAGGTCACCATAAATCCGGCAAGGTCGCCACAAATGCGGCAAAGTCGCCATATTTCCGGCAAGGTCGCCATTAATCCGGCAAGGTCGCCACAAATACGGCAAGGTCGCCATAAATCCGGCAAGGTGGCCACATTTCCGGCAAGGTCGCCATAAATCCGGCAAGGTCGCCATAAATCCGGCAAGATCGCCACATTTCCGGCAAGGTCGCCATATTTCCGGCAAGGTAACCATAAATCCGGCAAGGTCGCCACAAATGCGGCAAGGTCGCCATATTTCCGGCAAGGTCGCCTTAAATCCGGCATGGTCGCCACAAATCCGGTAAGGTCGCCACAAATCCGGCAAGGTTGCCATATTTCCCGTTAGGTCGCCATAAATCCGGCAAGGTCGCCACAAATCCGTCAAGGTCGCTATATTTCCGGCATGGCCGCCATAAATCCGGCAAGGTCGCCCCAAATCCGGCAAGGTCGCCATAATGCCGGCAAGGTCGCCATAAATCCGACAAGGTCGCCACAATTCCGGCAAGGTCGCCACATTTCCGGCAAGGTCGCCATAAACCCGACAAGGACGCCACAAATCCGGCAAGGTCGCCACATTTCCGGCGAGGTCGCCATATATCCGGCAAAGTCGCCAAAAATCCGGCAAGATCGCAACATTTCCGTCGAGGTCGCAATACATCCGGCAAGGACGCCACCAATCCGGCAAGGTCGCCACATTCCCGGCGAGGTCGCCAACTATCCGGCAAGTTCGCCACAAATCCGGCAAGGTCGCCATATATCCGGCGAGGTCCCCATAAATCCGGCAAGTTCGCCACATATCCCGCAAGGTCGCCATAAATCCGGCGAGGTCGCCATTTTCACGGCAAGGTCGCCACAAATCCAGCAATGTCGCCAAAAATCAGGCGGGTCGCCATATTGCCGGCGAGGTCGCCAGAAAGACGGCAAGGTCGCCTTAAATCCGGCGAGGTCGCCATATTTCCGCGAGGTCGCCATAAATCCGGCAAGGTCGCCATAAATCCGGCGAGGTCGCCATATTTCCGCCGAGATCACCATAAATCCGGCAAGGTCTCCATAAACCGGCGTGGTCGCCATATTTCAGGCGAGGTCGCCCTAATTCCGGCAAGGTCGTTATAGATACATAGAACATAGATACATAGAAAATAGGTGCAGGAGTAGGCCATTCGGCCCTTCGAGCCTGCACCGCCATTCAATATGATCATGGCTGATCATCCAACCCAGTATCCGGCAAGGTCGCCACATTCCCGGTAAGGTCGCCATAAATCCGGCAAGGTCGCCACAAATCCAGCAAGGTCGCCACAAACGCGGCAAGGTCGCCACATTTCCGGCAAGGTCGCCATATTTCCGGCAAGGTCGCCATAAATCCGGCAAGGTCTCCATAAATCCGGCTAGGTCGCCATAAATCCGGCAAGGTCGCCATATTTCCGGCAAGGACGCCACAAATCCGGCAAGGTCGCCACATTTGCCGCACGGTCGCCATTAATCCGGCAAGGTCGCCACAAATACGGCAAGGTCGCCACAATTCCGGCAAGGTCGCCATAAATCCGGCAAGGACGCAACAAATCCGGTACGGTCGCCACATCCCCGGCAAGGTCGCCATAACTCCGGCAAGGTCGCCACAAATCCGTCAAGGTCGCCACATTTCCGGCAAGATCGCCATAAATACGGCAAGGTCGCCACAATTCCGGCAAGGTCGCCATAAATCCGGCAAGGTCGCCACAAATACGGCTAGGTCGCCACGAATCCTGCAAGGTTGCCATATTTCCGGCTAGGTCGCCATAAATCCGGCAAGGTCGCCACAAATCTGGCAAGGTCGCAATATTTCCGGCAAGGTCGCCATAAATCCGGCAAGGTCGCCCCAAATCCGGCAAGGTCGCCATATTGCCGGCAAGGTCGCCATAAATCCGACAAGGTCGCCATAAATCCGGCAAGGTGGCCACAAATCAGGGAAGTTCGCCACATTTCAGGTAAGGTCGCCATAAATCCGGCAAGGTCGCCATAAATCCGGCAAGGTCTCCATAAATCCGGCTAGGTCGCCATAAATCCGGCAAGGTCGCCATATTTCCGGCAAGGACGCCACAAATCCGGCAAGGTCGCCACATTTGCCGCAAGGTCGCCATGAATCCGGCAAGGTCGCCAGAAATACGGCAAGGTCGCCACAATTCCGGCAAGGTCGCCATAAATCCGGCAAGGACGCAACAAATCCGGTACGGTCGCCACATCCCCGGCAAGGTCGCCATAACTCCGGCAATGTCGCCACAAATCCGTCAAGGTCGCCACATTTCCGGCAAGATCGCCATAAATCCGGCAAGGTCGCCACAAATCCGCCAAGTTCACCACATTTCAGGCAAGGTCGCCATAAATCCGGCAAGGTCGCCACAAATCCGGCAAGGTCGCCACATTTCCGGCAAGGTCGCCATATTTCCGGCAAGGTCACCATAAATCCGGCAAGGTCGCCACAAATGCGGCAAAGTCGCCATATTTCCGGCAAGGTCGCCATTAATCCGGCAAGGTCGCCACAAATACGGCAAGGTCGCCATAAATCCGGCAAGGTGGCCACATTTCCGGCAAGGTCGCCATAAATCCGGCAAGGTCGCCATAAATCCGGCAAGATCGCCACATTTCCGGCAAGGTCGCCATATTTCCGGCAAGGTAACCATAAATCCGGCAAGGTCGCCACAAATGCGGCAAGGTCGCCATATTTCCGGCAAGGTCGCCTTAAATCCGGCATGGTCGCCACAAATCCGGTAAGGTCGCCACAAATCCGGCAAGGTTGCCATATTTCCCGTTAGGTCGCCATAAATCCGGCAAGGTCGCCACAAATCCGTCAAGGTCGCTATATTTCCGGCATGGCCGCCATAAATCCGGCAAGGTCGCCCCAAATCCGGCAAGGTCGCCATAATGCCGGCAAGGTCGCCATAAATCCGACAAGGTCGCCACAATTCCGGCAAGGTCGCCACATTTCCGGCAAGGTCGCCATAAACCCGACAAGGACGCCACAAATCCGGCAAGGTCGCCACATTTCCGGCGAGGTCGCCATATATCCGGCAAAGTCGCCAAAAATCCGGCAAGATCGCAACATTTCCGTCGAGGTCGCAATACATCCGGCAAGGACGCCACCAATCCGGCAAGGTCGCCACATTCCCGGCGAGGTCGCCAACTATCCGGCAAGTTCGCCACAAATCCGGCAAGGTCGCCATATATCCGGCGAGGTCCCCATAAATCCGGCAAGTTCGCCACATATCCCGCAAGGTCGCCATAAATCCGGCGAGGTCGCCATTTTCACGGCAAGGTCGCCACAAATCCAGCAATGTCGCCAAAAATCAGGCGGGTCGCCATATTGCCGGCGAGGTCGCCAGAAAGACGGCAAGGTCGCCTTAAATCCGGCGAGGTCGCCATATTTCCCGCGAGGTCGCCATAAATCCGGCAAGGTCGCCATAAATCCGGCGAGGTCGCCATATTTCCGCCGAGATCACCATAAATCCGGCAAGGTCTCCATAAACCGGCGTGGTCGCCATATTTCAGGCGAGGTCGCCCTAATTCCGGCAAGGTCGTTATAGATACATAGAACATAGATACATAGAAAATAGGTGCAGGAGTAGGCCATTCGGCCCTTCGAGCCTGCACCGCCATTCAATATGATCATGGCTGATCATCCAACCCAGTATCCCGTACCTGCCTTCTCTCCATACCCCCCGATCCCTTTAGCCACAAGGGCCACATCTAACTCCCTCTTAAATATAGCCAATGAACTGGCCTCAACTACCCTCTGTGGCAGCCACAAATGCGGCAAGGTCGACATATTTCCGGCAAGGTCGCCATAAATGTGGCACAGTCGCCGTATATCCGGCAAGGTCGCCACAAATCCGGCAAGGTCGCCATAAATCCGGCAAGGTCGCCACAAATCCGGCAGAGTCACCTATTTCCGGCAAGGTCGCCATAAATCCGGCACGGCCGCCACAAATCCGGCAAGGTCGCCACATTTCCGGCAAAGTCGCAACAAATCTGCCAAGGTCGCCACAAATCCGACAAGGTCGACATATTTCCGGCAAGGTCGCCATAAATCCCGCAAGGTCGCCACAAATGCGGCAAGGTCCTCATATTTCCGGCAAGGTCGCAATAAATCCGGCAAGGTAGACACAAAAGCGGAAAGGTCGACATATTTCCGGCAAGGTCGCCATATATCCGGCAAGGTCGCCATAATACCGGCAAGGTTGCCATAAATCCGGCAAGGTCGCCACAAATGCGGCAAGGTCGCCATATTCCCGGGAAGGTCGCCATAAATCCGGCAAGGTCTCCATAACTCCGGCAAAGTCGCCACAAATCCGGCAAGGTCGCCATAAATCCGGCAAGGTCGCCACAAATCCGGCAGTCGCCTATTTCCGGCAAGTTCGCCATGAATCGGGCAAGGCCGCCACAAATCCGGCAAGGTCGCTGTAAATCCCGCAAGGTCACCACAAATCCGGCAAGGTCGCCATAAATCCGGGATGGTCGCCACATCCCCGGCAAGGTCGCCATAAATCCGACAAGGTCGCCACAAATGCGTCAAGGTCGCCACATTTCATGCAAGGTCGCCAGATTTCCGGCAAGATCGCCATAAATCCGGCAAGGTCGCCACAAATCCGACAAGGTCCCCATAAATCCGGCAAGGTCGCCACATTTCCGGCAAGGTCGCCATAAATCCGACAAGGGCGCCATAAATCCGGCAAGTTGGCCACAAATCAGGGAAGGTCGCCACATTTCAGGCAAGGTCGCCATTAATCCGGCTAGGTCGCCACAAATCCGGCAAGGTCGCCACAAATCCGGCAGGGTCGCCACATCCCCGGCAAGGTCGCCATTAATCCGGGAATGTCGCCATAAATCCGGCAAGGTCGCCACATTCCTGGCAAGGTCGCCATAAATCCGGCAAGGTCGCCACAAATCCGGCAAGGTCGCCACATTTCCGGCAAGGTCGCCATATTTCCGGCAAGGTCACCATAAATCCGGCAAGGTCGCCACAATTGCGGCAAGGTCGCCATATTTCCGGCAAGGTCGCCATTAATCCGGCAAGGTCGCCACAAATACGGCAAGGTCGCCACAAATCCGGCAAGGTTGCCATATTTCCGGCTAGGTTGCCATAAATCCGGCAAGGTCGCCACAAATCCGGCGAGGTCACAATATTTCCGGCAAGGTCGCCATAAATCCGGCAAGGTCGCCCCAAATCCGGCAAGGTCGCCATATTGCCGGCAAGGTCGCCATAAATCCGACAAGGTCGCCACAAATCCGGCAAGGTCGCCACATTACCGGCAAGGTCGGCATAAATCCGGCAAGGTGGCCACAAACCAGGCAAGGTAGACACATTTCCGGCGAGGTCGCCAAACATCCTACAAAGTCGCCAAAAATCCGGCAAGATCGCAACATTTCCGTCGAGGTCGCCATAAATCCGGCAAGGTCGCCACATATCCGACAAGATGGCTACATTACCGGCGAGATCGCCAACAATCCGGCAAGGTGGCCACAAATCAGGGAAGGTCGCCACATTTCAGGCAAAGTCGCCATTAATCCGGCTAGGTCGCCACAAATCCGGCAAGGTCGACACATTTCCGGCAAGGTCGCCATTAATCCGGGAAGGTCGCCACAAATCCGTCAAGGTCGCCACATTTCCGGCAAGGTCGCCATAAATCCGGCAAGGTCGCCACAAATCCGGCAAGGTCGCCACATTTCCGGCAAGGTCGCCATTAATCCGGGAATGTCGCCATAAATCCGGCAAGGTCGCCACAAATCCGGCAAGGTCGCCACATTTCCGGCAAATTCGCCATAAATCTGGCAAGGTCGCCACAAATCCGGCAAGGTCGCCACGTTTCCGGCAATGTCGCCATATTTCCGACAAGGTCACCATAAATCCGGCAAGGTCGCCATAATTCCGGCGATGTCGCCATATTTCCGGCAAAGTCGCCATAAATCCGGCAAGTTTGCCATAAATCTGCAAAATCGCCATAACTCCGGCAAGGTCGCCATATTTCCGGCAAGGTCATCATAAGTCCGGCAAGGTCGCCACAAATGCGGCAAAGTCGCCATATTTCCGGCAAGGTCGCCATTAATCCGGCAAGATCGCCACAAATACGGCAAGGTCGCCACAAATCCGGCAAGGTTGCCATATTTCCGGCTAGGTCGCCATAAATCCGGCAAGGTCGCCACAAATCCGGCGAGGTCGCAATATTTCCGGCAAGGTCGCCATAAATCCAGCAAGGTCGCCCCAAATCCGGCAAGGTCGCCATAAATCCGACATGGTATCCACAAATCCGGCAAGGTCGCCACATTACCGGCAAGGTCGGCATAAATCCGGCAAGGTCGCCACAAACCAGGCAAGGTCGACACATTTCCGGCGAGGTCGACAAACATCCGGTAAAGTCGCCAAAAATCCGACAAGATCGCAACTTTTCCGTCGAGGTCGCCATAAATCCGGCAAGGTCGCCACATATCCGGCAAGAAGGCTACATTACCGGCGAGGTCGCCAATAACCCGGCAAGGTGGCCACAAATCAGGGAAGGTCGCCACATTTCAGGCAAGGTCGCCATTAATCCGGCTAGGTCGCCACAAATCCGGCAAGGTCGACACATTTCCGGCAAGGTCGCCATTAATCCGGGAAGGTCGTCACAAATCCGTCAAGGTCGCCACATTTCCGGCAAGGCCGCCATATTTCCGGCAAGCTCGCGTCAAATCCGGAAAGGTCGCCACATTTCCGGCAAGGTCGCCATAGATCCGGCAAGGTCGCCACAAATCCGGCAAGGTCGCAACATTTCGGCAAGGTCGCCAGAAATCCGGCATCGTCGCCACAAATCCGGCAAGGTCGCCACATTTCCGGCAAGGTCGCCATGAATCCGTCAAGGTCGCCACAAGTCCGGCAAGGTCGCCACATTTCCGGCAAGGTCGCTATAAATCCAGCGTTCGCCACAAATCCAGCCAGGTCGCCATAAATCCGGCAAGGTCGCCACATTTCCGGCAAGATCGCCATAAATCCCGCAAGGGCGCCACAAATCCGCCAAGTTCACCACATTTCCGGCAAGGTCGCCATAGATCCGGCAAGGTCGCCACAAATCCGGCAAGGTCGCCACATTTCCGGCAAGGTCGCCATATTTCCGGCAAGGTCACCATAAATCCGGCAAGGTCACCATAAATCCGGCAAGGTCGCCACAAATCCGGCAAAGTTGCCATATTTCCGGCTAGGTCGCCATAAATCCGGCAAGGTCACCACAAATCCGGCAAGGTCGCAATATTTCAGGCAAGGTCGCCATAAATCCGGCAAGGTCGCCCCACATCCGGCAAGGTCGCCATATTGCCGGCAAGGTCACCATAAATCCGACAAGGTCGCCACAAATCCGGCAAGGTCGCCACATTACCGGCAAGGTCGCCATAAATTCGGCAAGGTCGCCACAAAACAGGCAAGGCCGCCACATTCCCGGCGAGGTCGCCGTAAATCCAGCAAAGTCGCCAAAAATCCGGCAAGATCGCAACATTTCCGTCGAGGTCGCCATAAATCCGGCAAGGTCGCCACATATCCGGCAAGATGGCCACATTCCCCGCGAGGTCGCCAACAATCCGGCAAGGTCCCCACAAATCCAGCAAAGTCGCCACAAATGCGGCAAGGTCGCTACATTTCCGGCAAGGTCGCCATAAATCCGGCAAGTTCGCCACAAATCCGACAAGGTCGCCATAAATCCGGCAAGGTCGCCACATTACCGGCAAGATCGCCATAAATCCGGCAAGGTCGCCATAAATCCGCCAAGTTCACCACCTTTCCGGCAAGGTCGCCATAAATCCGGCAAGGTTGCCACAAATCCGGCAAGGTCGCCACATTTCCGGCAAGGTCGCCATAAATCCGGCATGTCGCCACAAATCCGGCAAGGTCGCCACATTTCCGGCAAGGTCGCCATATTTCCGGCAAGGTCACCATAAATCCGGCAAGGTCGCCACAAATACGGCAAGGTCGCCACAAATCCGGCAAAGTTGCCATATTTCCGGCTAGGTCGCCATAAATCCGGCAAGGTCGCCACAAATCCGGCAAGGTCGCAATATTTCAGGCAAGGTCGCCATAAATCCGGCAAGGTCGCCCCACATCCGGCAAGGTCGCCATATTGCCGGCAAGGTCGCCACAAATCCGGCAAGGTCGCCACATTTCTGGCAAGGTCGCCATAATTCCGGCAAGGTCACCATAAATCCGGCAAGGTCGCCACAAATGCGGCAAAGTCGCCATATTTCCGGCAAGGTCGCCATTAATCCGGCAAGGTCGCCACAAGTACGGCAAGGTCGCCACAAATCCGGCAAGGTTGCCATATTTCCGGCTAGGTCGCCATAAATCCGGCAAGGTGGCCACAAATCAGGGAAGGTCGCCACATTTCAGGCAAGGTCGCCATAAATCCGGCAAGGTCGCTACAAATCCGGCATGGTCGCCACATTTCCGGCAAGTTCGCCATTAATCCGGGAATGTCGCCATAAATCCGGCAAGGGCGTCACATTTCCGTCAAGATCGCCATTAATCCGGGCATGTCGCCATAAATCCGCCAAGGTCGCCACATTCCCGGCAAGGTCGCCATAAATCCGGCAAGGTTGCCACAAATCCGGCAAGGTCGCCACATTTACGGCAACGTCGCCATAAATCCGGCAAGGTCGCCACAAATGCGGCAAGGTCGCCAAAAATCCGGCAAGGTCGCCATATTTCCGGCAATGTCGCCATAAATCCAGCGAGGTCGCAATATTTCCGGCGGGGTCGCCATAAATCCGGCAAGGTCGCCATAATTCCGTGAATGTCGCCATATTTGTGATAAAGTAGCCATAAATCCGGCAACTCGCCATAAATCTGGAATGTCGCCATAACACCGACACGGTCGCCGTATTTCCGGCACGGTCGCCATAAATCCGGCTAGGACGCCATAAATCCGGCAAGGTCGCCATATTTCCGGCATGGTTGCCACAAATCCGGCAAGGTCGCCATATCACCGTCAAGGTCGCCATAAATCCGGCAAGGTCGCCATAAATCCGGCAAGGTCGCCATATTTCCGGCAAGGTCGCGTCAAATCCGGCAAGGTCGCCACATTTCCGGCAGGGTCGCCATAAATCCGGCAAGGTCGCCACAAATCCGGTAAGGTCGCAACATATCGGCAAGGTCGCCAGAAATCCGGCATCGTCGCCACAAATTCGGCAAGGTCGCCACATTTCCAGCAAGGTCGCCATGAATCCGGCAAGGTCGCCACAAGTCCGGCAAGGTCGCCACATTTCCGGCAAGGTCGCCATAAATCCGGCAAGGTCGCCATAAATCCGGCAAGGCCGCCACAAATCCCACAAGGTCGCCATAAATCCGACAAGGTCGCCATAAATCCGGCAAGGTCGCCACAAATCCGGCAAGGTCGCCACACTTGCCGCAACGTCGCCATAAATCCGGCAAGGTCGCCACTAATAAGGCAAGGTCGCCACAATTCCGGCAAGGTCGCCATAAATCCGGCAAGGTCGCCACAAATCCGGTATTGTCGCCACATCCCCGGCAAGGTCGCCATAAATCCGGCAAGGTCGCCACAAATCCGTCAAGGTCGACACATTTCAGGCAAGGTCGCCATAAACACGGTAAGGTCGCCACAAATCCAGCAACGTCGCCACATTTCCGGCAAGGTCGCCATTCATCCGGGAATGTCGCCATAAATCCGGCAAGGTCGCCACATTCCCAGCAAGGTCTCCATAAATCCGGCAAGGTCGTCGCAAATCCGGCAAGGTCGCCACATTCCCGGAAAGGTCGCCATAAATCCGGCAAGGTCGCCACAAATCCAGCAAGGTCGCCACAAACGCGGCAAGGTCGCCACATTTCCGGCAAGGTCGCCATATTTCCGGCAAGGTCGCCATTAATCCGGCAAGGTCTCCATAAATCCGGCTAGGTCGCCATAAATCCGGCAAGGTCGCCATATTTCCGGCAAGGACGCCACAATCCGGCAAGGTCGCCACATTTGCCGCAAGGTCGCCATGAATCCGGCAAGGTCGCCACAAATACGGCAAGGTCGCCACAATTCCGGCAAGGTCGCCATAAATCCGGCAAGGACGCAACAAATCCGGTACGGTCGCCACATCCCCGGCAAGGTCGCCATAACTCCGGCAAGGTCGCCACAAATCCGTCAAGGTCGCCACATTTCAGGCAAGGTCGCCATAAACCCGGCAAGGTCGCCACAAATCCAGCAAGGTCGCCACATTTCCGGCAAGGTCGCCATAAATCCGACAAGGTCGTCATAAATCCGGCAAGGTCGCCACATTTCCGGCAAGATCGCCATAAATCCGGCAAGGTCGCCATAAATCCGGCAAGATCGCCACATTTCCGGCAAGGTCGCCATATTTCCGGCAAGGTAACCATAAATCCGGCAAGGTCGCCACAAATGCGGCAAGGTCGCCATATTTCCGGCAAGGTCGCCTTAAATCCGGCATGGTCGCCACAAATCCGGCAAGGTCGCCACAAATCCGGCAAGGTTGCCATATTTCCCGTTAGGTCGCCATAAATCCGGCAAGGTCGCCACAAATCCGTCAAGGTCGCTATATTTCCGGCATGGCCGCCATAAATCCGGCAAGGTCGCCCCAAATCCGGCAAGGTCGCCACAATTCCGGCAAGGTCGCCACATTTCCGGCAAGGTCGCCACAAATCCGGCAAGGTCGCCACAAGTCCGGCAATGTCGCCATAAACCCGGCAAGGTCGCCACAAATCCCACAAGGTCGCCATAAATCCAGCAAAGTCGCCACAAATCCGGCAACGTCGCCACATTTGCGGCAAGGTCGCCATAAATCCGGCAAGGTTGCCACAAATAAGGCAATGTCGCCACAATTCCGGCAAGGTCGCCATAAATCCGGCAAGGTCGCCATAAACCCGGTCGCCATTAATCCCACAAGGTCGCCATAAATCCGGCAAGGTCGCCACAAATCCGGCAAGATCGCCACATTTGCGGCAAGGTCGCCAGAAATCCGGCAACGTCGCCACAAATCCGGCAAGATCGCCACATTTACGGCAAGGTCGCCATGAATCCGGCAATGTCTCCACATTTCCGGCAAGGTCGCTATAAATCCGGCAAGGTCGCCACATATCCCACAAGGTCGCCATAAATCCAGCAAGGTCGCCACAAATCCGGCAACGTCGCCACATTTGCGGCAAGGTCGCCATAAATCCGGCAAGGTTGCCACAAATAAGGCAATGTCGCCACAATTCCGGCAAGGTCGCCATAAATCCGGCAAGGTCGCCACAAATCCGGCAAGGTCGCCACATCCCCGGCAAGGTCGCCAGTAATCCGGGAATGTCGCCATAAATCCGGCAAGGTCGCCACATTTACGGCATGGTCGCCATTAATCCGAGAATGTCGCCATATTTCCGGAAAGGTCGCCATAAATCCGGCGAGGTCGCCATATTTCCGGCGAGGTCGCCATAAATCCGGCAAAGTCGCCATAATTCCGGCGAAGTCGCCATATATCCGGCAAAGTCGCCATAAATCCGGCAAGGTCGCCATAAATCTGCAGTCGCCATAACACCGGCAAGGTCGCCGTATTTCCGGCACGGTCGCCATAAATCCGGCTAGGACGCCATAAATCCGGCAAGGTCGCCACATCCCCGGCAAGGTCGCCATAAATCCGGCAAGGTCGCCACAAATCCGTCTAGGTCGCCACATTTCAGGCAAGGTCGCCATAAATCCGGCAACGTCGCCACAAATCCGTCAAGGTCGCCACATTTCAGGCAAGGTCGCCATAAACCCGGCAAGGTCGCCACAAATCCAGCAAGGTCGCCACATTTCCGGCAAGGTCGCCATAAATCCGACAAGGTCGTCATAAATCCGGCAAGGTCGCCACATTTCCGGCAAGATCGCCATAAATCCGGCAAGGTCGCCATAAATCCGGCAAGATCGCCACATTTCCGGCAAGGTCGCCATATTTCCGGCAAGGTAACCATAAATCCGGCAAGGTCGCCACAAATGCGGCAAGGTCGCCATATTTCCGGCAAGGTCGCCTTAAATCCGGCATGGTCGCCACAAATCCGGCAAGGTCGCCACAAATCCGGCAAGGTTGCCATATTTCCCGTTAGGTCGCCATAAATCCGGAAGGTCGCCACAAATCCGTCAAGGTCGCTATATTTCCGGCATGGCCGCCATAAATCCGGCAAGGTCGCCCCAAATCCGGCAAGGTCGCCACAATTCCGGCAAGGTCGCCACATTTCCGGCAAGGTCGCCACAAATCCGGCAAGGTCGCCACAAGTCCGGCAATGTCGCCATAAACCCGGCAAGGTCGCCATTAATCCCACAAGGTCGCCATAAATCCGGCAAGGTCGCCACAAATCCGGCAAGATCGCCACATTTGCGGCAAGGTCGCCAGAAATCCGGCAACGTCGCCACAAATCCGGCAAGATCGCCACATTTACGGCAAGGTCGCCATGAATCCGGCAATGTCTCCACATTTCCGGCAAGGTCGCTATAAATCCGGCAAGGTCGCCACAAATCCCACAAGGTCGCCATAAATCCAGCAAGGTCGCCACAAATCCGGCAACGTCGCCACATTTGCGGCAAGGTCGCCATAAATCCGGCAAGGTGGCCACAAATAAGGCAATGTCGCCACAATTCCGGCAAGGTCGCCATAAATCCGGCAAGGTCGCCACAAATCCGGCAAGGTCGCCACATCCCCGGCAAGGTCGCCAGTAATCCGGGAATGTCGCCATAAATCCGGCAAGGTCGCCACATTTCCGGCATGGTCGCCATTAATCCGAGAATGTCGCCATATTTCCGGAAAGGTCGCCATAAATCCGGCGAGGTCGCCATATTTCCGGCGATGTCACCATAAATCCGGCAAAGTCGCCATAATTCCGGCGAAGTCGCCATATATCCGGCAAAGTCGCCATAAATCCGGCAAGGTCGCCATAAATCTGCAAAGTCGCCATAACACCGGCAAGGTCGCCGTATTTCCGGCACGGTCGCCATAAATCCGGCTAGGACGCCATAAATCCGGCAAGGTCGCCACATCCCCGCCAAGGTCGCCATAAATCCGGCAAGGTCGCCACAAATCCGTCTAGGTCGCCACATTTCAGGCAAGGTCGCCATAAATCCGGCAACGTCGCCACAAATCCGGCAAGGTCGTCACATTTCCGGCAAGGTCGCCATTAATCCGGAAATGTCGCCATTAATCCGGCAAGGTCGCCACATTCCGGGCAAGACCGCTATAAATCCGGCAAGGTCGCCACAAATCCGGCAAGGTCGCCATACTTCCGGCAAGGTCGCCATTAATCAGGCAAGGTCGCCACAAATCCGGCAAGGTCGCCACATCCCCGGCAAGGTCGCCATTAATCCGGGAATGTCGTCATATATCCGGCAAGGTCGCCACATTTCCGGCAAGGTCGCCATTAATCCGGGAATGTCGCCATATTTCCGGCAAGGTCGCCATAAATCCGGCGAGATCGCCATATTTCCGGCGAGGTCGCCATAAATCCGGCAAGGTCGCCCCCACAAATCCGGCAAGGTCGCCACAAATCCGGCACGGTTGCCATATTTCCGGCTAGGTCGCCATAAATCCGGCAAGGTCGCCACAAATCCGGCAAGGTCGCAATATTTCCGGCAAGGTCGCCATAAATCCGGCAAGGTCGCCCCAAATCCGGCAAGGTCGCCGTATTTCCGGCAAGGTAGCCATATTTCCGGCAAAGTCGCCATAAATCCGTGAAGGTGGCAACATTTCGGCAAGGTCGCCAGAAATCCGGCATCGTCGCCATAAATCCGGCAAAGTCGCCACATTTCCGGCAAGGTCGCCATGAATCCGGCAAAAGGTCGCCATATTTCCGGCAAAGTCGCGTCAAATCCGGCAAGGTCGCCACATTCTCGGCATGGTCGCCATAGATGCGGCAAGGCCGCCATAAATCCGGGAAGGTCGCAACATTACGGCAAGGTCGCCAGAAAACCGGCATCGTCGCCACAATTCCGGCAAGGTCGCCACATATCCGGCAAGGTCGCCAGAAATCCGGCATCGTCGCCACAAATCCGGCATGGTCGCCACATTTACGGCTAGGTCGCCATGAATCCGGCAATGTCTCCACATTTCCGGCAAGGTCGCTATAAATCCGGCAAGGTCGCCACAAATCCCACAAGGTCGCCATAAATCCAGCAAGGTCGCCACAAATCCGGCAACGTCGCCACATTTGCGGCAAGGTCGCCATAAATCCGGCAAGGTCGCCACAAATCCGGCAAGGTCACCACATCCCTGGCAAGGTCGCCATTAATCCGGGAATGTCGCCATATTTCCGGAAAGGTCGCCATAAATCCGGCGAGGGCGCCATATTTCCGGCGAGGTCGCCATAAATCCGGCAAAGTCGCCATAATTCCGGCGAGGTCGCCATAAATCCGGCAAGGTCGCCACAAATCCGGCAAGATCGCCACATTTGCGGCAAGGTCGCCAGAAATCCGGCATCGTCGCCACAAACCCGGCAAGGTCGCCACATTTACGGCAAGGTCGCCATGAATCCGGCAATGTCGCCACAAATCCCACAAGGTCGCCATAAATCCAGCAAGGTCGCCACAAATCCGGCAACGTCGCCACATTTGCGGCAAGGTCGCCATAAATCCGGCAACGTCGCCACAAATAAGGCAAGGTCGCCACAATTCCGGCAAGGTCGCCATAAATCCGGCAAGGTCGCCACATCCCCGGCAAGGTCGCCATTAATCCGGGAATGTCGCCATAAATCCGGCAAGGTCGCCACATTTCCGGCAAGGTCGCCATTAATCAGGGAATGTCGCCATATTTCCGGCAAGGTCGCCATAAATCCGGTGAGGTCGCCATATTTCCGGCGAGCTCGCCATAAATCCGGCAATGTCGCCATAATTTCGGCGAGGTCGCCATATATCCGGCAAAGTCGCCATAAATCTGGCAAGGTCGCCATAAATCTGCAAAGTCGCCATAACACCGGCAAGGTCGCCACATCCCCGGCTAGGTCGCCATAAATCCGGCAAGGTCGCCACAAATCCGTCCAGGTCGCCACATTTCAGGCAAGGTCGCCATAAATACGGCAAGGTCGCCACAAATCCGGCAAGGTCGTCACATTTCCGGCAAGGTCGCCATTAATCCGGGAATGTCGCCATAAATCCGGCAAGGTCGCCACATTCCGGGCAAGACCGCCATAAATCCGGCAAGGTCGCCACAAATCCGGCAAGGTCGCCACATTTCCGGCAACGTCGCCATAAATCCGGCAGGTTCGCCACAAATCCAGCAGGGTCGCCACATTTCCGGCATGGTCGCCATATTTCCGGCAAGATCACCATAAATCCGGCAAGGTCGCCATAAATGCGGCAAGGTCGCCATAAATCCGGCAAGGTCGCCATATTTCCGGCAAGGTCGCCATAAATCCGGCGAGGTAGCCATATTTCCGGCGAGGTCCCCATAAATCCGGCAAGGTCGCCATAATTCCGGCGATGTCGCCATATTTCCGGCAAAGTCGCCATAAATCCGGCAAGTTTGCCATAAATCTGCAAAGTCGCCATAACACCGGCATGGTCGCCGTATTTCCGGCACGGTCGCCATAAATCCGGCTAGGACGCCATAAATCCGGCAAGGTCGCCATATTACCGGCAAAGTCGCGTCAAATCCGGCAAGGTCGCCACATTTCCGGCAAGGTCGCCATAGATCCGGCAAGGTCGCCACCATTCCGGCAAGGTCGCAACATTTCGGCAAGATCGCCAGAAATCCGGCATCGTCGCCACAAATCCGGCAAGGTCGCCACATTTCCGGCAAGGTCGCCATGAATCCGGCAAGGTCGCCACAAGTCCGGCAAGGTCGCCACATTTCCGGCAAGGTCGCCATAAATCCGGCAAGGTCGCCACAAATCCCACAAGGTCGCCATATATCCGGCAACCTCGCCACAAATCCGGCAAGGTCGCCACATTTGCGGCAAGGTCGCCACATTTGCGGCAAGGTCGCCATAAATCCGGCAAGGTCGCCAAAAATACGGCAAGGTCGCCAAAATTCCGGCAAGGTCGCCATATATCCGGCAAGGTCGCCACATATCCGGTAAGGTCGCCACATCCCCGGCAAGGTCGCCATAAATTCGTCAATGTCGCCACAAATCCGTCACGGTCGCCACATTTCAGCCAATGTCGCCATAAATCGGGCAAGGTCGCCAAAAATCCGGCAAGGTCGCCACATTTCCGGCAAGGTCGCCATTAATCCGGGAATGTCGCCATAAATCCGGCAAGGTCGCCACATTTCCGGCAAGGTCGCCATGAATCCGGCAAGGTCGCCACAAGTCCGGCAAGGTCGCCACATTTCCGGCAAGGTCGCCATAAATCCGGCAAGGTCGCCACAAATCCCACAAGGTCGCCATATATCCGGCAACCTCGCCACAAATCCGGCAAGGTCGCCACATTTGCGGCAAGGTCGCCACATTTGCGGCAAGGTCGCCATAAATCCGGCAAGGTCGCCACAAATACGGCAAGGTCGCCAAAATTCCGGCAAGGTCGCCATATATCCGGCAAAGTCGCCACATATCCGGTAAGGTCGCCACATCCCCGGCAAGGTAGCCATAATCCGTCAATGTCGCCACAAATCCGTCACGGTCGCCACATTTCAGCCAATGTCGCCATAAATCGGGCAAGGTCGCCAAAAATCCGGCAAGGTCGCCACATTTCCGGCAAGGTCGCCATTAATCATGTAATGTCGCCATAAATCCGGCAAGGTCGCCACATTCCCGGCAAGGTCGCCATAAATCAGATAAGGTCGCCGCAAATCCGGCAAGGTCGCCATATTTCCGGCAAGGTCGCCATAAATCCGGCAAGGTCGCCACAAACCCAGCAAGGTCGCCACAATTGCGGCAAGGTCGCCACATTTCCGGCAAGGTCGCCATTAATCCGGGAATGTCGCCATAAATCCGGCAAGGTCGCCACATTAGGGCAAGACCGCCATAAATCCGGCAAGGTCGCCACAAATCCGGCAAGGTCGCCACATTTCCGGCAAGGTCGCCATAAATCCGGCAAGGTCGCCACAAATCCAAGAGGGTCGCCACATTTCCGGCAAGGTCGCCACAAATTCGGCAAGGTCGCCACATTTCCGGCAATGTCGCCATATTTCCGACAAGATCACCATAAATCCGGCAAGGTCGCCACAAATGCGGCAAGGTCACCACATTTCCGGCAAGGTCGCCATTAATCCGGGAATGTCGCCATAAATCCCGCAAGGTCGCCACATTCCGGGCAAGGCTGCCATAAATCCGGCAAGGTCGCCACAAATCCGGCAAGGTCGCCACATTTCCGGCAAGGTCACCATAAATCCGGCAATGTCGCCACAAATCCAGCAGGGTCGCCACATTTCCGGCAAGGTCGCCACATTTCCGGCAAGGTCGCCACAAATCCGGCAAGGTTGCCACATTTCCGGCAATGTCGCCATATTTCCGGCAAGATCACCATAAATCCGGCAAGGTCGCCACAAATGCGGCAAGGTCGCCATAAATCCGGCAAGGTCGCCATATTTCCGGCAAGGTCGCCATAAATCCGGCGAGGTCGCCATATTTCCGGCGAGGTCGCCATAAATCCGGCAAGGTCGCCATAATTCCGGCGATGTCGCCATAAATCCGTCAAGGTCGCCACAAATCCGTCAAGGTCGCCACATTTCAGCCAATGTCGCCATAAATTGGGCAAAGTCGCCAAAAATCCGGCAAGGTCGCCATATTTTCGGCAAGGTCGCCATTAATCCGGGAATGTCGCCACATTCCCGGCAAGGTCGCCATAAATCAGACAACGTCGCCGCAAATCCGGCAAGGTCGCCACATTTGCGGCAAGGTCGCCACATTTGCGGCAAGGTCGCCATAAATCCGGCAAGGTCGCCACAAATACGGCAAGGTCGCCAAAATTCCGGCAAGGTCGCCATATATCCGGCAAGGTCGCCACATATCCGGTAAGGTCGCCACATCCCCGGCAAGGTCGCCATAAATCCGTCAATGTCGCCACAAATCCGTCAAGGTCGCCACATTTCAGCCAATGTCGCTATAAATCGGGCAAGCTCGCCAAAAATCCGGCAAGGTCGCCACATTTCCGGCAAGGTCGCCATTAATCATGTAATGTCGCCATAAATCCGGCAAGGTCGCCACATTCCCGGCAAGGTCGCCATAAATCAGATAAGGTCGCCGCAAATCCGGCAAGGTCGCCATATTTCCGGCAAGGTCGCCATAAATCCGGCAAGGTCGCCACAAACCCAGCAAGGTCGCCACAATTGCGGCAAGGTCGCCACATTTCCGGCAAGGTCGCCATTAATCCGGGAATGTCGCCATAAATCCGGCAAGGTCGCCACATTAGGGCAAGACCGCCATAAATCCGGCAAGGTCGCCACAAATCCGGCAAGGTCGCCACATTTCCGGCAAGGTCGCCATAAATCCGGCAAGGTCGCCACAAATCCAAGAGGGTCGCCACATTTCCGGCAAGGTCGCCACAAATTCGGCAAGGTCGCCACATTTCCGGCAATGTCGCCATATTTCCGACAAGATCACCATAAATCCGGCAAGGTCGCCACAAATGCGGCAAGGTCACCACATTTCCGGCAAGGTCGCCATTAATCCGGGAATGTCGCCATAAATCCCGCAAGGTCGCCACATTCCGGGCAAGGCTGCCATAAATCCGGCAAGGTCGCCACAAATCCGGCAAGGTCGCCACATTTCCGGCAAGGTCACCATAAATCCGGCAATGTCGCCACAAATCCAGCAGGGTCGCCACATTTCCGGCAAGGTCGCCACATTTCCGGCAAGGTCGCCACAAATCCGGCAAGGTTGCCACATTTCCGGCAATGTCGCCATATTTCCGGCAAGATCACCATAAATCCGGCAAGGTCGCCACAAATGCGGCAAGGTCGCCATAAATCCGGCAAGGTCGCCATATTTCCGGCAAGGTCGCCATAAATCCGGCGAGGTCGCCATATTTCCGGCGAGGTCGCCATAAATCCGGCAAGGTCGCCATAATTCCGGCGATGTCGCCATAAATCCGTCAAGGTCGCCACAAATCCGTCAAGGTCGCCACATTTCAGCCAATGTCGCCATAAATTGGGCAAGGTCGCCAAAAATCCGGCAAGGTCGCCATATTTTCGGCAAGGTCGCCATTAATCCGGGAATGTCGCCATAAATCCGGCAAGGTCGCCACATTCCCGGCAAGGTCGCCATAAATCAGACAACGTCGCCGCAAATCCGGCAAGGTCGCCACATTTGCGGCAAGGTCGCCACATTTGCGGCAAGGTCGCCATAAATCCGGCAAGGTCGCCACAAATACGGCAAGGTCGCCAAAATTCCGGCAAGGTCGCCATATATCCGGCAAGGTCGCCACATATCCGGTAAGGTCGCCACATCCCCGGCAAGGTCGCCATAAATCCGTCAATGTCGCCACAAATCCGTCAAGGTCGCCACATTTCAGCCAATGTCGCTATAAATCGGGCAAGGTCGCCAAAAATCCGGCAAGGTCGCCACATTTCCGGCAAGGTCGCCATTAATCCGGGAATGTCGCCATAAATCCGGCAAGGTCGCCACATTCCCGGCAAGGTCGCCATAAATCAGATAAAGTCGCCGCAAATCCGGCAAGGTCGCCACATTTCCGGCAAGGTCGCCATAAATCCGGCGAGGTCGCCACAAATCCAGCAAGGTCGCCACAAATGCGGCAAGGTCGCCACATTTCCGGCAAGGTCGCCATTAATCCGGGAATGTCGCCATAAATCCGGCAAGGTCGCCACATTCCGGGCAAGACCGCCATAAATCCGGCAAGGTCGCCACAAATCCGGCAAGGTCGCCACATTTCCGGCAAGGTCGCCATAAATCCGGCAAGGTCGCCACAAATCCAAGAGGGTCGCCACATTTCCGGCAAGGTCGCCACATTTCCGGCAAGGTCGCCACAAATTCGGCAAGGTCGACACATTTCCGGCAATGTCGCCATATTTCCGACAAGATCACCATAAATCCGGCAAGGTCGCCACAAATGCGGCAAGGTCACCACATTTCCGGCAAGGTCGCCATTAATCCGGGAATGTCGCCATAAATCCCGCAAGGTCGCCACATTCCGGGCAAGGCTGCCATAAATCCGGCAAGATCGCAACAAATCCGGCAAGGTCGCCACATTTCCGGCAAGGTCACCATAAATCCGGCAAGGTCGCCACAAATCCAGCAGGGTCGCCACATTTCCGGCAAGGTCGCCACATTTCCGGCAAGGTCGCCACAAATCCGGCAAGGTTGCCACATTTCCGGCAATGTCGCCATATTTCCGGCAAGACCACCATAAATACGGCAAGGTCGCCACAAATGCGGCAAGGTCGCCATAAATCCGGCAAGGTCGCCATATTTCCGGCTAGGTCGCCTTAAATCCGGCGAGGTCGCCATATTTCCGGTTAGGTCGCCATAATTCCGGCGATGTCGCCATATTTCCGACAAAGTCGCCATAAATCCGACAAGTTTGCCATAAATCTGTAAAGTCGCCATAACTCCGGCAAGGTCGCCGTATTTCCGGCACGGTCGCCATAAATCCGGCAAGGTCGCAACATTTCGGCAAGATCGCCTGAAATCCGGCATCGTCGCCACAAATCCTGCAAGGTCGCCACATTACCGGCAAGGTCGCCATGAATCCGGCAAGGTCGCCACAAGTCCGGCAAGGTCGCCACATTTCCGGCAAGATCGCCATAAATCCGGCAACTTCGCCACAAATCCGGCAAGGTCGCCACATTTGCGGCAAGGTCGCCACATTTGCGGCAAGGTCGCCACATTTGCGGCAAGGTCGCCATAAATCCGGCAAGGTCGCCACAAATACCGCAAGGTCGCCACAATTCCGGCAAGGTCGCCATAAATCCGGCAAGGTCGCCACAAATCCGGTAAGGTCGCCACATCCCCGGTAAGGTCGCCATAAATCCGTCAAGGTCGCCACAAATCCGGCAAGGTCGCCACATTTCCGGCAAGGTCGCCATTAATCCGGGAATGTCGCCATAAATCCGGCAAGGTCGCCACATTCCCGGCAAGGTCGCCATAAATCAGATAAGGTCGCCGCAAATCCGGCAAGGTCGCCACATTTCCGGCAAGGTCGCCATAAATCCGGCAAGGTCGCCACAAATCCAGCAACGTCGCCACAAATGCGGCAAGGTCGCCACATTTCCGGCAAGGTCGCCATTAATCCGGGAATGTCGCCATAAATCCGGCAAGGTCGCCACATTCCGGGCAAGACCGCCATAAATCCGGCAAGGTCGCCACAAATCCGGCAAGGTCGCCACATTTCCGGCAAGGTCGCCATAAATCCGGCAAGGTCGCCACAAATCCAAGAGGGTCGCCACATTTCCGGCAAGGTCGCCACATTTCCGGCAAGGTCGCCACAAATTAGGCAAGGTCGACACATTTCCGGCAATGTCGCCATATTTCCGACAAGATCACCATAAATCCGGCAAGGTCGCCACAAATGCGGCAAGGTCACCACATTTCCGGCAAGGTCGCCATTAATCCGGGAATGTCGCCATAAATCCCGCAAGGTCGCCACATTCCGGGCAAGGCTGCCATAAATCCGGCAAGATCGCCACAAATCCGGCAAGGTCGCCACATTTCCGGCAAGGTCACCATGAATCCGGCAAGGTCGCCACAAATCCAGCAGGGTCGCCACATTTCCGGCAAGGTCGCCACATTTCCGGCAAGGTCGCCACAAATCCGGCAAGGTTGCCACATTTCCGGCAATGTCGCCATATTTCCGGCAAGATCACCATAAATACGGCAAGGTCGCCACAAATGCGGCAAGGTCGCCATAAATCCGGCAAGGTCGCCATATTTCCGGCTAGGTCGCCTTAAATCCGGCGAGGTCGCCATATTTCCGGCTAGGTCGCCATAATTCCGGCGATGTCGCCATATTTCCGACAAAGTCGCCATAAATCCGACAAGTTTGCCATAAATCTGTAAAGTCGCCATAACTCCGGCAAGGTCGCCGTATTTCCGGCACGGTCGCCATAAATCCGGCAAGGTCGCAACATTTCGGCAAGATCGCCTGAAATCCGGCATCGTCGCCACAAATCCGGCAAGGTCGCCACATTACCGGCAAGGTCGCCATGAATCCGGCAAGGTCGCCACAAGTCCGGCAAGGTCGCCACATTTCCGGCAAGGTCGCCATAAATCCGGCAACTTCGCCACAAATCCGGCAAGGTCGCCACATTTGCGGCAAGGTCGCCACATTTGCGGCAAGGTCGCCACATTTGCGGCAAGGTCGCCATAAATCCGGCAAGGTCGCCACAAATACCGCAAGGTCGCCACAATACCGGCAAGGTCGCCATAAATCCGGCAAGGTCGCCACAAATCCGGTAAGGTCGCCACATCCCCGGTAAGGTCGCCATAAATCCGTCAAGGTCGCCACAAATCCGTCAAGGTCGCCACATTTCAGCCAATGTCGCCATAAATCGGGCAAGGTCGCCAAAAATCCGGCAAGGTCGCCACATTTCCGGCAAGGTCGCCATTAGTCCGGGAATGTCGCCATAAATCCGGCAAGGTGGCCACATTCCCGGCAAGGTCGCCATAAATCAGACAACGTCGCCGCAAATCCGGCAAGGTCGCCACATTTGCGGCAAGGTCGCCACAAATCCAGCAGGGTCGCCACATTTCCGGCAAGGTCGCCACATTTCCGGCAAGATCGCCACAAATCCGGCAAGGTTGCCACATTTCCGGCAATGTCGCCATATTTCCGGCAAGATCACCATAAATACGGCAAGGTCGCCACAAATGCGGCAAGGTCGCCATAAATCCGGCAAGGTCGCCATATTTCCGGCTAGGTCGCCTTAAATCCGGCGAGGTCGCCATATTTCCGGCTAGGTCGCCATAATTCCGGCGATGTCGCCATATTTCCGACAAAGTCGCCATAAATCCGACAAGTTTGCCATAAATCTGTAAAGTCGCCATAACTCCGGCAAGGTCGCCGTATTTCCGGCACGGTCGCCATAAATCCGGCAAGGTCGCAACATTTCGGCAAGATCGACTGAAATCCGGCATCGTCGCCACAAATCCGGCAAGGTCGCCACATTACCGGCAAGGTCGCCATGAATCCGGCAAGGTCGCCACAAGTCCCGGCAAGGTCGCCACATTTCCGGCAAGGTCGCCATAAATCCGGCAACTTCGCCACAAATCCGGCAAGGTCGCCACATTTGCGGCAAGGTGCCACATTTGCGGCAAGGTCGCCACATTTGCGGCAAGGTCGCCATAAATCCGGCAAGGTCGCCACAAATACCGCAAGGTCGCCATAAATCCGGCAAGGTCGCCACAAATCCGGTAAGGTCGCCACATCCCCGGTAAGGTCGCCATAAATCCGTCAAGGTCGCCACAAATCCGTCAAGGTCGCCACATTTCAGCCAATGTCGCCATAAATCGGGCAAGGTCGCCAAAAATCCGGCAAGGTCGCCACATTTCCGGCAAGGTCGCCATTAGTCCGGGAATGTCGCCATAAATCCGGCAAGGTCGCCACATTCCCGGCAAGGTCGCCATAAATCAGACAACGTCGCCGCAAAATCCGGCAAGGTCGCCACATTTGCGGCAAGGTCGCCACAAATCCAGCAGGGTCGCCACATTTCCGGCAAGGTCGCCACATTTCCGGCAAGGTCGCCACAAATCCGGCAAGGTTCCCACATTTCCGGCAATGTCGCATATTTCCGGCAAGATCACCATAAATCTGGCAAGGTCGCCACAAATGCGGCAAGGTCGCCATAAATCCGGCAAGGTCGCCATATTTCCGGCTAGGTCGCCATAAATCCGGCGAGGTCGCCATATTTCCGGCTAGGTCGCCATAATTCCGGCGATGTCGCCATATTTCCGACAAAGTCGCCATAAATCCGACAAGTTTGCCATAAATCTGTAAAGTCGCCATAACTCCGGCAAGGTCGCCGTATTTCCGGCACGGTCGCCATAAATCCGGCAAGGTCGCAACATTTCGGCAAGATCGCCTGAATCCGGCATCGTCGCCACAAATCCGGCAAGGTCGCCACATTTCCGGCAAGGTCGCCATGAATCCGGCAAGGTCGCCACAAGTCCGGCAAGGTCGCCACATTTCCGGCAAGGTCGCCATAAATCCGGCAACTTCGCCACAAATCCGGCAAGGTCGCCACATTTGCGGCAAGGTCGCCACTTTGCGGCAAGGTCGCCACATTTGCGGCAAGGTCGCCACATTTGCGGCAAGGTCGCCATAAATCCGGCAAGGTCGCCACAAATCCGGTAAGGTCGCCACATCCCCGGAAGGTCGCCATAAATCCCGTCAAGGTCGCCACAAATCCGTCAAGGTCGCCACATTTCAGCCAATGTCGCCATAAATCGGGCAAGGTCGCCAAAAATCCGGCAAGGTCGCCACATTTCCGGCAAGGTCGCCATTAGTCCGGGAATGTCGCCATAAATCCGGCAAGGTCGCCACATTCCCGGCAAGGTCGCCATAAATCAGACAAAGTCGCCGCAAATCCGGCAAGGTCGCCACATTTGCGGCAAGGTCGCCACATTTGCGGCAAGGTCGCCATAAATCGGCAAGGTCGCCACAAATACGGCAAGGTCGCCAAAATTCCGGCAAGGTCGCCATATATCCGGCAAGGTCGCCACATATCCGGTAAGGTCGCCACATCCCCGGCAACGTCGCCATAAATCCGTCAATGTCGCCACAAATCCCGTCAAGGTCGCCACATTTCAGCCAATGTCGCCATAAATCGGGCAAGGTCGCCAAAAATCCGGCAAGGTCGCCACATTTCCGGCAAGGCCGCCATTAATCCGGGAATGTCGCCATAAATCCGGCAAGGTCGCCACATTCCCGGCAAGGTCGCCATAAATCAGATAAGGGTCGCCGCAAATCCGCAAAGTCGCCACATTTCCGGCAAGGTCGCCATAAATCCGGCAAGGTCGCCACAAATCCAGCAAGGTCGCCACAAATGCGGCAAGGTCGCCACATTTCCGGCAAGGTCGCCATTAATCTGGGAATGTCGCCATAAATCCGGCAACGTCGCCACATTCCGGGCAAGGCTGCCATAAATCCGGCAAGATCGCCACAAATCCGGCAAGGTCGCCACATTTCCGGCAAGGTCGCCATAAATCCGGCAAGGTCGCCACAAATCCAAAAGGGTCGCCACATTTCCGGCAAGGTCGCCACATTTCCGGCAAGGTCGCCACAAATTCGGCAAGGTCGACACATTTCCGGCAATGTCGCCATAAATCCGGCAAGGTCGCCACAAATCCAGCAGGGTCGCCACATTTCCGGCAAGGTCGCCACATTTCCGGCAAGGTCGCCACAAATCCGGCAAGGTTGCCACATTTCCGGCAATGTCGCCATATTTCCGGCAAGATCACCATAAATCCGGCAAGGTCGCCACAAATGCGGCAAGGTCGACATAAACCCGGCAAGGTCGCCATATTTCCGGCTAGGTCGCCATAAATCCGGCGAGGTCGCCATATTTCCGGCTAGGTCGCCATAATTCCGGCGATGTCGCCATATTTCCGACAAAGTCGCCATAAATCCGACAAGTTTGCCATAAATCTGTAAAGTCGCCATAACTCCGGTAAGGTCGCCGTATTTCCGGCACGGTCGCCATAAATCCGGCAAGGTCGCAACATTTCAGCAAGATCGCCATAAATCCGTCAACTTCGCCACAAATCCGGCAAGGTCGCCACATTTGCGGCAAGGTCGCCACATTTGCGGCAAGGTCGGCCATAAATCCGGCAAGTTCGCCACAAATACCGCAAGGGCGCCACAATTCCGGCAAGGTCGCCATAAATCCGGCAAGGTCGCCACAAATCCGGTAAGGTCGCCACATCCCCGGCAAGGTCGCCATAAATCCGTCAAGGTCGCCACAAATCCGTCAAGGTCGCCACATTTCAGCCAATGTCGCCATAAATCGGGCAAGGTCGCCAAAAATCCGGCAAGGTCGCCACATTTCCGGCAAGGTCGCCATTAGTCCGGGAATGTCGCCATAAATCCGGCAAGGTCGCCACATTCCCGGCAAGGTCGCCATAAATCAGACAACGTCGCCGCAAATCCGGCAAGGTCGCCACATTTGCGGCAAGGTCGCCACATTTGCGGCAAGGTCGCCATAAATCCGGCAAGGTCGCCACAAATGCGGCAAGGTCACCACATTTCCGGCAAGGTCGCCATTAATCCGGGAATGTCGCCATAAATCCCGCAAGGTCGCCACATTCCGGGCAAGGCTGCCATAAATCCGGCAAGATCGCCACAAATCCGGCAAGGTCGCCACATTTCCGGCAAGGTCACCATGAATCCGGCAAGGTCGCCACAAATCCAGCAGGGTCGCCACATTTCCGGCAAGGTCGCCACATTTCCGGCTAGGTCGCCACAAATCCGGCAAGGTTGCCACATTTCCGGCAATGTCGCCATATTTCCGGCAAGATCACCATAAATACGGCAAGGTCGCCACAAATGCGGCAAGGTCGCCATAAATCCGGCAAGGTCGCCATATTTCCGGCTAGGTCGCCTTAAATCCGGCGAGGTCGCCATATTTCCGGCTAGGTCGCCATAATTCCGGCGATGTCGCCATATTTCCGACAAAGTCGCCATAAATCCGACAAGTTTGCCATAAATCTGTAAAGTCGCCATAACTCCGGCAAGGTCGCCGTATTTCCGGCACGGTCGCCATAAATCCGGCAAGGTCGCAACATTTCGGCAAGATCGCCTGAAATCCGGCATCGTCGCCACAAATCCGGCAAGGTCGCCACATTACCGGCAAGGTCGCCATGAATCCGGCAAGGTCGCCACAAGTCCGGCAAGGTCGCCACATTTCCGGCAAGGTCGCCATAAATCCGGCAACTTCGCCACAAATCCGGCAAGGTCGCCACATTTGCGGCAAGGTTGCCAAATTGGCGGCAAGGTCGCCACATTTGCGGCAAGGTCGCCATAAATCCGGCAAGGTCGCCACAAATACCGCAAGGTCGCCACAATACAGGCAAGGTCGCCATAAATCCGGCAAGGTCGCCACAAATCCGGTAAGGTCGCCACATCCCCGGTAAGGTCGCCATAAATCCGTCAAGGTCGCCACAAATCCGTCAAGGTCGCCACATTTCAGCCAATGTCGCCATAAATCGGGCAAGGTCGCCAAAAATCCGGCAAGGTCGCCACATTTCCGGCAAGGTCGCCATTAGTCCGGGAATGTCGCCATAAATCCGGCAAGGTCGCCACATTCCCGGCAAGGTCGCCATAAATCAGACAACGTCGCCGCAAATCCGGCAAGGTCGCCACATTTGCGGCAAGGTCGCCACATTTGCGGCAAGGTCGCCATAAATCCGGCAAGGTCGCCACAAATACGGCAAGGTCGCCAAAATTCCGGCAAGGTCGCCATATATCCGGCAAGGTCGCCACAGATCCGGTAAGGTCGCCACATCCCCGGCAAGGTCGCCATAAATCCGTCAATGTCGCCACAAATCCGTCAAGGTCGCCACATTTCAGCCAATGTCGCCAATAAATCGGGCAAGGTCGCCAAAAATCCGGCAAGGTCGCCACATTTCCGGGCAAGGCCGCCATTAATCCGGGAATGTCGCATAAATCCGGCAAGGTCGCCACATTCCCGGCAAGGTCGCCATAAATCAGATAAGGTCGCCGCAAATCCGGCAAAGTCGCCACATTCCGGCAAGGTCGCCATAAATCCGGCAAGGTCGCCACAAATCCAGCAAGGTCGCCACAAATGCGGCAAGGTCGCCACATTTCCGGCAAGGTCACCATTAATCTGGGAATGTCGCTATAAATCCGGCAAGGTCGCCACATTCCGGGCAAGACCGCCATAAATCCGGCAAGGTCGCCACAAATCCGGCAAGGTCGCCACATTTCCGGCAAGGTCGCCATAAATCCGGCAAGGTCGCCACAAATCCAAAAGGGTCGCCACATTTCCGGCAAGGTCGCCACATTTCCGGCAAGGTCGCCACAAATTCGGCAAGGTCGACACATTTCCGGCAATGTCGCCATAAATCCGGCAAGGTCGCCACAAATCCAGCAGGGTCGCCACATTTCCGGCAAGGTCGCCATATTTCCGGCAAGATCACCATAAATCCGGCAAGGTCGCCACAAATGCGGCAAGGTCGCCATAAACCCGGCAAGGTCGCCATATTTCCGGCTAGGTCGCCATAAATCCGGCGAGGTCGCCATATTTCCGGCTAGGTCGCCATAATTCCGGCGATGTCGCCATATTCCGACAAAGTCGCCATAAACCCGACAAGTTTGCCATAAATCTGTAAAGTCGCCATAACTCCGGTAAGGTCGCCGTATTTCCGGCACGGTCGCCATAAATCCGGCAAGGTCGCAACATTTCGGCAAGATCGCCATAAATCCGGCAACTTCGCCACAATTCCGGCAAGGTCGCCACATTTGCGGCAAGGTCGCCACATTTGCGGCAAGGTCGCCATAAATCCGGCAAGGTCGCCACAAATACCGCAAGGGCGCCACAATTCCGGCAAGGTCGCCATAAATCCGGCAAGGTCGCCACAAATCCGGTAAGGTCGCCACATCCCCGGCAAGGTCGCCATAAATCCGTCAAGGTCGCCACAAATCCGTCAAGGTCGCCACATTTCAGCCAATGTCGCCATAAATCGGGCAAGGTCGCCAAAAATCCGGCAAGGTCGCCACATTTCCGGCAAGGTCGCCATTAGTCCGGGAATGTCGCCATAAATCCGGCAAGGTCGACACATTCCCGGCAAGGTCGCCATAAATCAGACAACGTCGCCGCAAATCCGGCAAGGTCGCCACATTTGCGGCAAGGTCGCCACATTTGCGGCAAGGTCGCCATAAATCCGGCAAGGTCGCCACAAATACGGCAAGGTCGCCAAAATTCCGGCAAGGTCGCCATATATCCGGCAAGGTCGCCACATATCCGGTAAGGTCGCCACATCCCCGGCAAGGTCGCCATAAATCCGTCAATGTCGCCACAAATCCGTCAAGGTCGCCACATTTCAGCCAATGTCGCCATAAATCGGGCAAGGTCGCCAAAAATCCGGCAAGGTCGCCACATTTCCGGCAAGGACGCCATTAATCCGGGAATGTCGCCATAAATCCAGCAAGGTCGCCACATTCCCGGCAAGGTCGCCATAAATCAGATAGGTCGCCGCAAATCCGGCAAGGTCCCCACATTTCCGGCAAAGGTCGCCATAAATCCGGCAAGGTCGCCACAAATCCAGCAAGGTCGCCACAAATGCGGCAAGGTCGCCACATTCCGGCAAGTTCGCCATTAATCCGGGAATGTCGCCATAAATCCGGCAAGGTCGCCACATTCCGGGCAAGACCGCCATAAATCCGGCAAGGTCGCCACAATGCGGCAAGGTCGCCACATTTCTGGCAAGGTCGCCATAAATCCGGCAAGGTCGCCACAAATCCAGCAGGGTCGTCACATTTCGGGCAAGGTCGCCATATTTCCGGCAAGGTCGCCATAAATCCGGGGAGGTCGCCATATATCCGGCTAAGTCGCCATAAATCCGGCAAGCTTGCCATAAATCTGCAAAGTCGCCATAACTCCGGCAAGGTCGCCGTATTTCCGGCACGGTCGCCATAAATCCGGCTAGGACGCCATAAATCCGGCAAGGTCGCCATATTTCCGGCAAGGTCGCGTCAAATCCGGCAAGGTCGCCACATTTCCGGCAAGGTCGCCATAGATCCGGCAAGGTCGCCACCATTCCGGCAAGGTCGCAACATTTCGGCAAGATCGCCAGAAATCCGGCATCGTCGCCACAAATCCGGCAAGGTCGCCACATTTCCGGCAAGGTCGCCATGAATCCGGCAAGGTCGCCACAAGTCCGGCAAGGTCGCCACATTTCCGGCAAGGTCGCCATAATCCGGCAAGGTCGCCACAAATCCCACAAGGTCGCCATAAATCCGGAAACCTCGCCACAAATCCGGCAAGGTCGCCACATTTCCGGCAATGTCGCCATATTTCCGGCAAGATCACCATAAATCCGGCAAGGTCGCCACAAATGCGGCAAGGTCGCCATAAGTCCGGCAAGGTCGCCATATTTCCAGCAAGGTCGCCATAAATCCGGCGAGGTCGCCATATTTCCGGCGAGGTCGCCATAAATCCGGCAAGGTGGCCATAATTCCGGCGATGTCGCCATATTTCCGGCAAAGTCGCCATAAATCCGGCAAGTTTGCCATAAATCTGCAAAGTCGCCATAACTCCGGCAAGGTCGCCGTATTTCCGGCACGGTCGCCATTAATCCGGCTAGGACGCCATAAATCCGGCAAGGTCGCCATATTTCCGGCAAGGTCGCGTCAAATCCGGCAAGGTCGCCACATTTCCGGCAAGGTCGCCATAGATCCGGCAAGGTCGCCACCATTCCGGCAAGGTCGCAACCTTTCCGGCAAGGTCGCCATGAATCCGACAAGGTCGCCACAAGTCCGGCAAGGTCGCCACATTTCCGGCAAGGTCGCCATAAATCCGGCAAGGTCGCCACCAAATCCCACAAGGTCGCCATAAATCCGGCAACCTCGCCACAAATCCGGCAAGGTCGCCACATATCCGGCAAGGTCGCCGCAATTCCGGCAAGGTCGCCATAAATCCGGCAAGGTCGCCACATGTCCGGTAAGGTCGCCACATCCCCGGCAAGGTCGCCATAAATCCAGCAAGGTCGCCACAAATGCGGCAAGGTCGCCACATTTCCGGCAAGGTCGCCATAAATCCGGCAAGGTCGCGACAAATCCAGCATGGTCGCCACATTTCCTGCAAGGTCGCAACATTTCCGGCAAGGTCGCCACAAATCCGGCAAGGTCGCCACATTTCCGGCAATGTCGCCATATTTCCGGCACGGTCGCCATAAATCCGGCGAGGTCGCCATATTTCCGGCGAGGTCGCCTTAACTCCGGCAAGGTCGCCGTATTTCCGGCACGGTCGCCATAAATCCGGCTAGGACGCCATAAATCCGGCAAGATCGCCATAAATCCGGCAAGGTCGCCACAAATGCGGCAAGGTCGCCATAAATCCGGCAAGGTCGCCATATTTCCGGCACGGTCGCCATAAATCCGGCGAGGTCGCCATATTTCCGGCGAGGTCGCCTTAACTCCGGCAAGGTCGCCGTATTTCCGGCACGGTCGCCATAAATCCGGCTAGGACGCCATAAATCCAGCAAGGTCGCCATATTTCCCGCAAGGTCGCGTCAAATCCGGGAACGTCGCCACATTTCCGGCAAGGTCGCCATAGATCCGGCAAGGTCGCCATAAATCCGGCAAGGTCGCCACATTCCCGGCAAGGGTCGCCATAAATCAGACAAGGTCGCCGCAAATCCGGCAAGGTCGCCACATTTCCGGCAAGGTCGCCATAAATCCGGCAAGGTCGCCACAAATCCCACATGGTCGCCATAAATCCGGCAACCTCGCCACAAATCCGGCAAGGTCGCCACAAATACGGCAAGGTCGCCGCAATTCCGGCAAGGTCGCCATAAATCCGGCAAGGTCGCCACATATCCGGTAAGGTCGCCACATCCCCGGCAAGGTCGCCATAAATCCGTCAAGGTCGCCACAAATCCGTCAAGGTCGCCATATTTCCGGCACGGTCGCCATAAATCCGGCGAGGTCGCCATATTTCCGGCGAGGTCGCCATAAATCCGGCAAGGTCGCCATAATTCCGGCGATGTCGCCATATTTCCGGCAAAGTCGCCATAAATCCGGCAAGTTTGCCATAAATCTGCAAAGTCGCCATAACTCCGGCAAGGTCGTCGTATTTCCGGCACGGTCGCCATAAATCCGGCTAGGACGCCATAAATCCGGCAAGGTCGCCATATTTCCGGCAAGGTCGCGTCAAATCCGGGAACGTCGCCACATTTCCGGCAAGGTCGCCATAGATCCGGCAAGGTCGCCATAAATCCGGCAAGGTCGCCACATTCCCGGCAAGGTCGCCATAAATCAGACAAGGTCGCCGCAAATCCGGCAAGGTCGCCACATTTCCGGCAAGGTCGCCATAAATCCGGCAAGGTCGCCACAAATCCCACATGGTCGCCATAAATCCGGCAACCTCGCCACAAATCCGGCAAGGTCGCCACATATCCGGCAAGGTCGCCGCAATTCCGGCAAGGTCGCCATAAATCCGGCAAGGTCGCCACATGTCCGGTAAGGTCGCCACATCCCCGGCAAGGTCGCCATAAATCCAGCAAGGTCGCCACAAATGCGGCAAGGTCGCCACATTTCCGGCAAGGTCGCCATAAATCCGGCAAGGTCGCGACAAATCCAGCATGGTCGCCACATTTCCTGCAAGGTCGCAACATTTCCGGCAAGGTCGCCACAAATCCGGCAAGGTCGCCACATTTCCGGCAATGTCGCCATATTTCCGGCACGGTCGCCATAAATCCGGCGAGGTCGCCATATTTCCGGCGAGGTCGCCTTAACTCCGGCAAGGTCGCCGTATTTCCGGCACGGTCGCCATAAATCCGGCTAGGACGCCATAAATCCGGCAAGATCGCCATAAATCCGGCAAGGTCGCCACAAATGCGGCAAGGTCGCCATAAATCCGACAAGGTCGCCATATTTCCGGCACGGTCGCCATAAATCCGGCGAGGTCGCCATATTTCCGGCGAGGTCGCCTTAACTCCGGCAAGGTCGCCGTATTTCCGGCACGGTCGCCATAAATCCGGCTAGGACGCCATAAATCCAGCAAGGTCGCCATATTTCCCGCAAGGTCGCGTCAAATCCGGGAACGTCGCCATAAATCCGGCAAGTTTGCCATAAATCTGCAAAGTCGCCATAACTCCGGCATGGTCGTCGTATTTCCGGCACGGTCGCCATAAATCCGGCTAGGACGCCATAAATCCGGCAAGGTCGCCATATTTCCGGCAGGTCGCGTCAAATCCGGGAACGTCGCCACATTTCCGGCAAGGTCGCCATAGATCCGGCAAGGTCGCCATAAATCCGGCAAGGTCGCCACATTCCCGGCAAGGTCGCCATAAATCAGACAAGGTCGCCGCAAATCCGGCAAGGTCGCCACATTTCCGGCAAGGTCGCCATAAATCCGGCAAGGTCGCCACAAATCCCACATGGTCGCCATAAATCCGGCAACCTCGCCACAAATCCGGCAAGGTCGCCACAAATACGGCAAGGTCGCCGCAATTCCGGCAAGGTCGCCATAAATCCGGCAAGGTCGCCACATATCCGGTAAGGTCGCCACATCCCCGGCAAGGTCGCCATAAATCCGTCAAGGTCGCCACAAATCCGTCAAGGTCGCCACATTTCCGGCAAGGTCGTCATTAATCCGGGAATGTCGCCATAAATCCGGCAAGGTCGCCACATTCCCGGCAAGGTCGCAATAAATCAGATAAGGTCGCCGCAAATCCGGCAAGGTCGCCACATTTCCGGCAAGGTCGCCATAAATCCGGCAAGGTCGCCACCAAATCCAGCAAGGTCGCCACAAATGCGGCAAGGTCGCCACATTTCCGGCAAGTTCGCCATAAATCCGGCAAGGTCGCCACAAATCCAGCATGGTCGCCACATTTCCTGCATGGTCGCAACATTTCCGGCAAGGTCGCCACAAATCCGGCAAGGTCGCCACATTTCCGGCAATGTCGCCATATTTCCGGCAAGATCACCATAAATCCGGCAAGGTCGCCACAAATGAGGCAAGGTCGCCATAAATCCGGCAAGGTCGCCATATTTCCGGCACGGTCGCCATAAATCCGGCGAGGTCGCCATATTTCCGGCGAGGTCGCCATAAATCCGGCAAGTTTGCCATAATTCTGCAAAGTCGCCATAACTCCGGCAAGGTCGCCGTATTTCCGGCACGGTCGCCATAAATCCGGCTAGGACGCCATAAATCTGGCAAGGTCGCCATATTTCCGGCAAGGTCGCGTCAAATCCGGGAACGTCGCCACATTTCCGGCAAGGTCGCCATAGATCCGGCAAGGTCGCCATAAATCCGGCAAGGTCGCCACATTCCCGGCAAGGTCGCCATAAATCAGACAAGGTCGCCGCAAATCCGGCAAGGTCGCCACATTTCCGGCAAGGTCGCCATAAATCCGGCAAGGTCGCCACAAATCCCACATGGTCGCCATAAATCCGGCAACCTCGCCACAAATCCGGCAAGGTCGCCACAAATACGGCAAGGTCGCCGCAATTCCGGCAAGGTCGCCATAAATCCGGCAAGGTCGCCACATATCCGGTAAGGTCGCCACATCCCCGGCAATGTCGCCATAAATCCGTCAAGGTCGCCACAAATCCGTCAAGGTCGCCACATTTCCGGCAAGGTCGCCATTAATCCGGGAATGTCGCCATAAATCCGACAAGGTCGCCACATTCCCGGCAATGTCGCCATAAATCAGATAAGGTCGCCGCAAATCCGGCAAGGTCGCCACATTTCCGGCAAGGTCGCCATAAATCCGGCAAGGTCGCCACAAATCCAGCAAGGTCGCCACAAATGCGGCAAGGTCGCCACATTTCCGGCAAGGTCGCCATAAATCCGGCAAGGTCGCCACAAATCCAGCATGGTCGCCACATTTCCTGCAAGGTCGCAACATTTCCGGCAAGGTCGCCACAAATCCGGCAAGGTCGCCACATTTCCGGCAAATGTCGCCATATTTCCGGCAAGATCACCATAAATCCGACAAGGTCGCCACAAATGCGGCAAGGTCGCCATAAATCCGGCAAGGTCGCCATATTTCCGGCACGGTCGCCATAAATCCGGCGAGGTCGCCATATTTCCGGCGAGGTCGCCATAAATCCGGCAAGGTCGCCATAATTCCGGCGATATCGCCATATTTCCGGCAAAGTCGCCATAAATCCGGCAAGTTTGAGATAAATCTGCAAAGTCGCCATAACTCCGGCAAGGTCGCCGTTTTTCCGGCACGGTCGCCATAAATCCCACAAGGTCGCCACAAATCCGGCAAGGTCGCCACATTTCCGTCAAGGTCGCCATAAATCCGGCAAGTTCGCCACAAATCCGACAAGGTCGCCATAAATTCGGCAAGGTCGCCACATTCTCGGAAAGATCGCCATAAATCCGGCAAGGTCGCCACACATCCGCCAAGGTCACCATATTTCCGGCAAGGTCGCCATATATCCGGCAAGGTCGCCACAAATCCAGCAAGGACGCCACATTTCCGGCAAGGTCGCCATATTTCCGGCAAGGTCACCATAAATCCGGCAGGGTCGCCACAAATGCGGCAAGGTCGCCATATTCCCGGCAACGTCGCCATTAATCCGGCAAGGTCGCCACAAATCCGGCAAGGTCGCCACAAATCCGGCAAGGTTGCCATATTCCCGGCTAGGTCGCCATAAATCCGGCAAGGTCGCCACAAATCCGGCAAGGTCGCAATATTCCGGCAAGGTCGCCATAAATCCGGCAAGTCGCCCCAAATCCGGCAAGGTCGCCATATTGCCGGCAAGGTCGCCAAAAATCCGACAAGGTACCCACAAATCCGGCAAGGTCGCCAGATTTCCGGCAAGGTCGCCATAAATCCGGCAATGTCGCCATAAATCCGGCAAGGTCGCCACATCCCCGGCGAGGTCGCCAACAATCCGGCAAAGTCGCCACAAATCCGGCAAGGTCGCCATAAATACGGCGAGGTCGCCATAAATCCGGCAAGGTCGCCACATATCCCGCAAGGTCGCCATAAATCCGGCGAGGCAGCCATTTTCCCGGCAAGGTCGCCACAAATCCGGCAAGGTCGCCACATTTCCGGCAAGGTCGCCATTAATCCGGCAAGGTCGCCACAAATCCAGCAAGGTCGCCATAAATGCGGCAAGGTCGCCATATTTCCGGCAAGGTCGCCATAAATCCGGCTAGGACGCCATAAATCCGGCAAGGTCGCCACATCCCCGGCAAGGTCGCCATAAATCTTGCAAGGTCGCCACAAATCCGTCTAGTTCGCCACATTTCAGGCAAGGTCGCCATAAATCCGGCAAGGTCGCCACAAATCCGGCAAGGTCGTCACATTTCCGGCAAGGTCGCCATTAATCCGGTAATATCGCCATAAATCCGGCAAGGTCGCCACATTCCGGGCAAGGTTGCCATAAATCCGGCAAGGTCGCCACAAATCCGGCAAGGTCGCCACATTTCCGGCAAGGTCGCCATAAATCCGGCAAGGTCGCCACAGGTCCAGCAGGGTCGCCACATTTCCGGCAAGGTCGCCACATTTCCGGCAAGGTCGCCATAAATCCGGCGAGGTCGCCATATTTCCGGCGAGGTCGCCATAAATCCGGCAAGGTCGCCATAATTCCGGCGTTGTCGCCATATTTCCGGCAGTCGCCATAAATCCGGCAAGTTTTCCATAAATCTGTAAAGTCGCCATAACTCCGGCAAGGTCGCCGTATTTCCGGCACGGTCGCCATAAATCCGGCTAGGTCGCCACATTTCCGGCAAGGTCGCCATAGATCCGGCAAGGTCGCAACATTTCGTCAAGATCACCTGAAATCCGGCATCGTCGCCACAAATCCGGCAAGGTCGCCACTTTTCCGGCAAGGTCGCCATGAATCCGGCAAGGTCGCCACAAGACCGGCAAGGTCGCCACATTTCCGGCAAGGTCGCCATAAATCCGGCAAGGTCGCCACAAATCCCACAAGATCGCCATAAATCCGGCAACCTCGCCACAAATCCGGCAAGGTCACCACATTTGCGGCAAGGTCGCCACATTTGCGGCAAGGTCGCCATAAATCAGGCAAGGTCGCCACAAATACGGCAAGGTCGCCACAATTCCGGCAACGTCGCCATAAATCCGGCAAGGTCGCCACAAATCCGGCAAGGTCGCAATATTTCCGGCAAGGTCGCCATAAATCCGGCAAGTCGCCCCAAATCCGGCAAGGTCGCCATATTGCCGGCAAGGTCGCCATAAATCCGACAAGGTACCCACAAATCCGGCAAGGTCGCCAGATTTCCGGCAAGGTCGCCATAAATCCGGCAAGGTCGCCACAAACCAGGCCAGGTCGCCACATTTCCGGCGAGGCGGCCATACATCCGGCAAAGTCACCAACAATCCGGCAAGATCGCAACATTTCCGTCGTGTTCGCCATAAATCCGGCAAGGTCGCCACATATCCGGAAAGATCGCCACATCCCCGGCGAGGTCGCCAACAATCCGGCAAGGTCGCCACAAATACGGCAAGGTCGCCATAAATACGGCGAGGTCGCCATAAATCCGGCAAGGTCGCCACATATCCCGCAAGGTCGCCATAAATCCGGCGATGCCGCCATTTTCCGGCAAGGTCGCCACAAATCCGGCAAGGTCGCCACATTTCCGGCAAGGTCGCCATTAATCCGGCAAGGTCGCCACAAATCCAGCAAGGTCGCCATAAATGCGACAAGGTCGCCATATTTCCGGCAAGGTCGCCATAAATCCGGCTAGGACGCCATAAATCCGGCAAGGTCGCCACATCCCCGGCAAGGTCGCCATAAATCTTGCAAGGTCGCCACAAATCCGTCTAGGTCGCCACATTTCCGGCAAGGTCGCCACAAATCCGGCAAGGTTGCCAAATTTCCGGCAATGTCGCCATATTTCCGGCAAGATCACCATAAATCCGGCAAGGTCGCCACAAATGCGGCAAGGTCGCCATGAATCCGGCAAGGTCGCCATATTTCCGGCAAGGTCGCCATAAATCCGGCGAGGTCGCCATATTTCCGGCGAGGTCGCCATAAATCCGGCAAGGTCGCCATAATTCCGGCGTTGTCGCCATATTTCCGGCAGTCGCCATAAATCCGGCAAGTTTGCCATAAATCTGTAAAGTCGCCATAACTCCGGCAAGGTCGCCGTATTTCCGGCACGGTCGCCATAAATCCGGCTAGGTCGCCACATTTCCAACTAGGTCGCCATAGATCCGGCAAGGTCGCCACCATTCCGGCAAGGTCGCAACATTTCGTCAAGATCACCTGAAATCCGGCATCGTCGCCACAAATCCGGCAAGGTCGCCACATTTCCGGCAAGGTCGCCATGAATCCGGCAAGGTCGCCACAAGACCGGCAAGGTCGCCACATTTCCGGCAAGGTCGCCATAAATCCGGCAAGGTCGCCACAAATCCCACAAGGTCGCCATAAATCCGGCAACCTCGCCACAAATCCGGCAAGGTCACCACATTTGCGGCAAGGTCGCCACATTTGCGGCAAGGTCGCCATAAATACGGCAAGGTCGCCACAAATACGGCAAGATCGCCACAATCCGGCAAGGTCGCCATAAATCCGGCAAGGTCGCCACAAATCCGGTAAAGTCGCCACATCCCCGGCAAGGTCGCCATAAATCAGTCAAGGTCGCCAAAAATCCGTCACGGTCGCCACATTTCAGCCAATGTCGCCATAAATCGGGCAAGGTCGCCAAAAATCCGGCAAGGTCGCCACATTTCCGGCAAGGTCGCCATTAATCCGGGAATGTCGCCATAAATTCCGGCAAGGTCGCCACATTCCCGGCAAGGTCGCCATAAATCAGACAACGACGCCGCAAATCCGGCAAGGTCGCCATATTTCCGGCAAGGTCGCCATAAATCCGGCAAGGTCGCCACAAATCCAGCAAGATCGCCACATTTCCGGCAAGGTCGCCATAAATCCGGCAAGTTCGCCATAAATCCAACTAGGTCGCCATAAATTCGGCAAGGTCGCCACATTCTCGGAAAGATCGCCATAAATCCGGCAAGGTCGCCACACATCCGCCAAGGTCACCATATTTCCGGCAAGGTGGCCATATATCCGGCAGGGTCGAAACAAATCCGGCAAGGACGCCACATTTCCGGCAAGGTCGCCATATTTCCGGCAAGGTCACCATAAATCAGGCAGGGTCGCCACAAATGCGGCAAGGTCGCCATATTCCCGGCAACGTCGCCATTAATCCGGCAAGGTCGCCACAAGTCCGGCAAGGTCGCCACAAATCCGGCAAGGTTGCCATATTCCCGGCTAGGTCGCCATAAATCCGGCAAGGTCGCCACAAATCCGGCAAGGTCGCAATATTTCGGCAAGATCGCCAGAAATCCAGCATCGTCGCCACAAATCCGTCAAGGTCGCCACATTTCCGACAAGGTCGCCATGAATCCGGCAAGGTCGCTACAAGTTCGGCAAGGTCGCCACATTTCCGGCAAGGTCGCCACAAATCCCACAAGGTCGCCATATTTCCGGCAACCTCGCCACAAATCCGGCAAGGTCGCCACATTTGCGGCAAGGTCGCCATAAATCCGGCAAGGTCGCCACAAATAAGGCAAGGTCGCCACAATTCCGCAAGGTCGCCATAAATCCGGCAAGATCGCCACAAATCCGGTAAGGTCGCCACATCCCCGGCAAGGCCGCCATAAATCCGTCAAAGTCGCCACAAATCCGTCAAGGTCGCCACATTTCAGCCAAGGTCGCCATAAATCGGGCAAGGTCGCCACAAATCCGTCAAGGTCGCCACATTTCCGGCAAGGTCGCCAATAATCCGGGAATGTCGCCATAAATCCGGCAAGGTCGCCACAAATGCGGCAAGGTCGCCACATTTCCGTCAAGGTCGCCACATTTCCGGCAATGTCATCATAAATCCGGCAAGGTCGACACAAATGCGGCAAGGTCGCCATATTTCTGGCAAGGTCGCCACAAACCCGGCAAGGTCGCCACAAATCCGGCAAGGTTGCCATATTTCCGGCTAGGTCGCCATAAATCCGGCAAGGTCGCCACAAATCCGGCAAGGTCGCCACATTTCCGGCAAGGTCGCCATAAATCCGGCAAGGTCGCCACAAACCAGGCAATGTCGCCATATTTCCGGCAAGGTCGCCGTAAATCCGGCGAGGTCGTCATATTTCCGGCGAGGTCGCCATAAATCCGGCAAAGTCGCCATAATTCCGGCGAGGTCGCCATATACCCGGCAAAGTCGCCATAAATCCGGCAAGGTCGCCATAAATCTGCAAGGTCGCCACAAATCCGGCAAGGTCGCCACATTTCCGGCAAGGTCGCCATTATTCCGGGAATGTCGCCATAAATCCGGAAAGGTCGCCACATTCCGGGCAAGATCGCCATAAATCCGGCAAGGTCGCCACAAATCCAGCAGGGTCGCCACATTTCCGGCAAGGTCGCCACATTTACGGCAAGGTCGCCATTAATCCGGGAATGTCGCCATAAATCCGGCAAGATCGCCACATTCCCGGCAAGGTCGCCATAAACCCGGCAAGGTCGCCACATATCCGGCAAGGTCGCCACATTTCCGGCAAGATCGCCATAAATCCGGCAAGTTCGCCACAAATCCGGCAAGGTCGTCACATTTCCGGCAATGTCGCCATATTTCCGGCAAGATCTCCATAAATCCGGCAAGGTCGCCACAAATGCGGCAAGGTCGCCATAAATCCGGCGAGGTCGCCATATTTCCAGCAATGTCGCCATAAATCCGGCAATGTCGCGCCAAATCCGGCAAGGTCGCCATATTGCCCGGCAAGGTCGGCATTTTTCCTGCAAAGTCGCCATAAATCCGGCAAGGTCGCCATAAATCTGCAAAGTCGCCATAAATCCGGCGAGGTCGCCATGTTTCCGACAAAGTCGCCATAAATCCGGCAGGTTTGCCTTAAATCTGCAAAGTCGCCATAACTCCGGCAAGGTCGCCGTATTTCCAGCACGGTCGCCATAAATCCGGCTAGGAGGCCATAAATCCAGCAAGGTCGCCATATTTTGTGCAAGGTCGCCACATTTCCGGCACGGTCGCCATGGGTCCGGCAAGGTCGCCACAAATCCGGCAAGGTCGCAACATTTCGGCAAGATCGCCAGAATCCAGCATCGTCGCCACAAATCCGTCAAGGTCGCCACATTTCCGACAAGGTCGCCATGAATCCGGCAAGGTCGCTACAAGTTCGGCAAGGTCGCCACATTTCCGGCAAGGTCGCCACAAATCCCACAAGGTCGCCATATTTCCGGCAACCTCGCCACAAATCCGGCAAGGTCGCCACATTTGCAGCAAGGTCGCCATAAATCCGGCAAGGTCGCCACAAATAAGGCAAGGTCGCCACAATTCCCGCAAGGTCGCCATTAATCCGGCAAGGTCGCCACAAGTCCGGCAAGGTCGCCACAAATCCGGCAAGGTTGCCATATTCCCGGCTAGGTCGCCATAAATCCGGCAAGGTCGCCACAAATCCGGCAAGGTCGCAATATTTCGGCAAGATCGCCAGAAATCCAGCATCGTCGCCACAAATCCGTCAAGGTCGCCACATTTCCGACAAGGTCGCCATGAATCCGGCAAGGTCGCTACAAGTTCGGCAAGGTCGCCACATTTCCGGCAAGGTCGCCACAAATCCCACAAGGTCGCCATATTTCCGGCAACCTCGCCACAAATCCGGCAAGGTCGCCACATTTGCGGCAAGGTCGCCATAAATCCGGCAAGGTCGCCACAAATAAGGCAAGGTCG
>JAXLNO010003280.1:258899-297879 GCA_038087875.1 Malacoraja senta
CCGGAAAGATGGCGACCTCGCCGGATTTATGGCGACCTTGCCGGATTTATGGCGGGCCTTGCCGGAAATATGGCGACCTCGCCGGATTTATGGCGACCTTGCCGCATTTATGGCGACCTTGCCTTAAATATAGTAACCTCGCCGGATTTGTGGCGACCTTGCCGGATTTATGGCGACCTTGCCGGAAATATGGCGACCTTGCCGGATTAGTGGCGTCCTTGCCGTAAATATGGCGACCTTGCCGGAAATATGGCGACCTCGCTGGATTTATGGCGACCTTGCTGGAAATATGGCGACCTCGTCGGATTTATGGCGACCTTGCCGGATTATTGCGACCTTGCCGGATTTGTGGCAACCTTGCCGGAAATACGGCGACCATGACGGAACTGTGGCGACCTTGCCGGATTTGTGGCGACATTGCCGGAAATACGGCGACCTTGCCGGAACTATGGCGACCTTGCCGGATTTCTGGCGATCTTGCCGGAAATACGGCGACCTTTCCGGAACTATGGCGACCTTGCCGGATTTGTTGCGGCCTTGCCGGGTTTATGGCGACCTTGCCGGAAATATGGCAACCTCGCCGGATATATAGTGACCTTGCCGGATTTTTGGCGACCTTGTCGGATTTATAGCGACCTTGCCGGACATTTGGCGACATTGCCGGATTTGTGGCGACCTTGTCGGGTTTATGGCGACCGTGCCGGAAATATGGCGACCTTGCCGGGAATATGGCGACCTTGCCGGATTTGTGGCGACCTTGTCCGTGTTATGGCGACCTTGCCGGGAATATGGCGATCTTGCCATATTTGTGGCGACCTTGCCGGATTTACGGCGACCTTGCCGGAAATATGGCGACCTCGCCGGGTTTATTGCGACCTTGCCGGATTTATGGCGACCTTGCCGGATATTTGTCGACCTCGCCGGATTTGTGGCGACCATGCCGGAAATATGGCGACCTTGCCGGAAATATGGCGACCTTTGCCGGATTTGTGGCGACCTTTCAGGAAATATAGCGACCTCGCCGGATTTATGGAGACCTTGCCGGATTTATGGCGATCTTGCCTGAAATATGGCGACCTTACCTGATTGGTGCCGACCTTGCCGGATTTCTGGAGACCTTGCCTGAAATATAGTAACCTCGCCGGATTTGGTGCGACCTTGCCGTAAATATGGCGACCTTGCCGGAAATATGGCGCCCTTGCCGGATTTGTGGCGAGCTTGCCGGAAATATGGCGACCTCGCCGGTTTATGGCGACCTTGCCGGATTTATGGCGATCTTGCCGGAAATAATGGCGAACTCGCCGGATTTATGCCGACCTTGCCGGATTTATGGCGACCTTGCCGGAAATATGGCGAACTAGCCGGATTTATGGCGACCTTGCCGGATTTATGGCGACCTTGCCGGGAATATGGCGACCTCGCCGGGAATATGGCGACCTCGCCGGACTTATGGCGACCTTGCCGGATTTATCGCCAAATTGCCGGATTTGTGGCGACCTTGCCGGAAAGATGGCGACCTTGCCGGATTAGTGGCGTCCTTGCCGTAAATATGGCGACCTTGCCGGAAATATGGCGACCTCGCTAGATTTATGGCGACCTTGATGGAAATTTGGCGACGTCGTCGGATTTATGGCGACCTTGCCGGATATACGGCGACCTTTCCGGAACTATGGCGACCTTGCCGGATTTGTTGCGACCTTGCCGGATTTATGGCGACCTTGCCGGAAATAATGGCGACCTCGCCGGATATATGCCGACTTTGCCGGATTTATGGCGACCTTGCCGGGAATATGGCGACCTCGCCGGATTTATGGCGACCTTGCCGGATTTATGGCGACCTTTCCGGGAATATGGCGACCTCGCCGGGAATATGGCGACCTCGCCGGACTTATGACGACCTTGCCGGATTTATGGCGACTTGCCGGAAATATGGCGACCTCGCCGGAATTATGGCAAACTTGCCGGATTTATGGCGAATTTGCCGTTAATATGGCGACATTGCCGGATTTATGGCGACCTTGCCGAATATATGCCGACCTTGCCGGAAATATGGCGACTTCGCCGGATATATGGCGACCTTGCCGGATTTATGGCGACCTTGCCGGGAATATGGCGACCTCGCCGGACTTATGGCGACCTTGCCAGATTTATGGCGACGTTACCGGGAATATGGCGACCTCGCCGGATTTCTGGCAGCCTTGCCGGATTTATGGCGATCTTGCCGGAAATATGGCGACATCGCCGGATTTATGGCGATCTTGCCGGATTTATGGCGACCTTGCTGGAAATATGGCGACCTCGCCGGGTTTATTGCGACCTTGCCGGATTTATGGCGACCTTGCCGGAAATATGGCGACCACGCCGGATTTGTGGCGACCTTGCCAGATTAATGGCGACCTTGCCGGAAATATGGCGACGTCGCCGGATTCATAGCGACTTTGCCGGATTTGTGGCGACCTTGCCGGAAATATGGCGACCTCGCCGGATTTATGGCGACCATGCCGGAGTTATGGCGATCTTGCCTGTAATATGGCGACCTTACCGGATTGGTGCCGACCTTGCCGGATTTATGGCGACCTTGCCGGAAATATGGCGACCTCGCTGGATTTATGTCGACCTTGCCGGAAATATGGCGACCTCGTCGGATTTATGGCGACCTTGCCTGATTTACAGCGACCTTGCCGGATTTGTGGCAACCATGCCGGAAATACGGCGACCATGCCGGAACTATGGCGACCTTGCCGGATTTCTGGCGACATTGCCGGAAATACGGCGACCTTCCCGGAACTATGGCGACCTTGCCGGATTTGTGGCGATCTTGCCGGAAATACGGCGACCTTGCCGGAACTATGGCGACCTTGCCGGATTTGTTGCGACCTTGCCGGATTTATGGCGACCTAGCCGGAAATAATGGGGACCTCGCCGGACATATGCCGACCTTGCCGGATTTATGGCGACCTTGCCGGGAATATGGCGACCTCGCCGGAATTATGACAAACTTGCCGGATTTATGGCGAGTTTGCCGTTAATATGGCGACATCGCCGGATTTATGGCGACCTTGCCGGATTTATGGCGACCTTGCTGGAAATATGGCGACCTCGCCGGATTAATGGCGACCTTGCCGGATTTGTGGAGACGTTGCCGGAAATATGGCGACCACGCCGGATTTGTGGCGACCTTGCCAGATTAATGGCGACCTTGCCGGAAATATGGCGACGTCGCCGGATTTATAGCGACTTTGCCGGATTTATGGCGACCTTGCCGGAAATATGGCGACCTCGCCGAATTTGTGCCGACCTTGCCGGATTTGAGGCGACCTTCCCGGAAATATGGCGACCTCGCCGGATTTGTGGTGACCTTGCCAGATTAATGGCGACTTTGCCGGAAATATGGCGACCTTGCCGGATTTGTGGCGACCTTGCCGGATTTATAGCGACCTTGCCGGAATTATGGCGACTTTGCCGGATTTGTGGCGACCTTGTCGGATTTATGGCGACCGTGCTGGAAATATGGCGACCTTGCCTGATTTATGGCGACCTCGCCGGGTTTATTGCGACCTTGCCGGATTTATGGCGACCTTGCCGAAAATATGGCGACCTCGCCGGATTTGTGGCGACCTTGCAGGATTTATGGCGACCTTGCCGGAAATATGGCGACCTCGCTGGATTTGTGGCGTCCTTTCCGGATTTATGGCGACCTTGCCGGATATTTGTCGACCTCGCCGGATTTGTGGCGACCATGCCGGAAATATGGCGACCTTGCCTGAAATATGGCGACCTTGCCGGATTTGTGGTGACCTTGCCGGAAATATAGTGACCTTGCCGGAAATATGGCGACCTTGCCGGATTAGTGGCGGCCTTGCCGTAAATATGGCGACATTGCCGGAAATATGGCGACCTTGCCGGGTTTGTGGCGACCTTGCCGGAAATATGGCGACCTCGCCGGTTTATGGCGACCTTGCCGGATTTATGGCGATCTTGCCGGAAATAATGGCGACCTCGCCGGATTTATGCCGACCTTGCCGGCTTTATGGCGACCTTGCCGGATTTATGGCGATCTTGCCTGAAATATGGCGACCTTACCGGATTGGTGCCGACCTTGCCGGATTTCTGGCGACCTTGCCTGAAATATAGTAACCTCGCCGGATTTGTGGCGACCTTGCCGGATTTATGGCGACCTTGCCGGAAAACTGGCGACCTCGCCGGATTTGTGGCGACCTTCCCGTATTTATGGCGACCTTGCCGGAAATATGGCGATCTCGCCGAATTTTTGGCGACCTTGCCGGATTTATGGCGACCTTGCCGGAAATATGGCGACCTTGCCGGATTAGTGGCGACCTTGCCGTAAATATGGCGACCTTGCCGGAAATATGGCGCCCTTGCCGGATTTGTGGCGACCTTGCCGGAAATATGGCGACCTCGCCGGTTTATGGCGACCTTGCCGGATTTATGGCGATCTTGCCGGAAACAATGGCGACCTCGCCGGATTTATGCCGACCTTGCCGGCTTTATGGCGACCTTGCCGGAAATATGGCGAACTAGGCGGATTTATGGCGACCGTGCCGGATTTATGGTGACCTTGCCGGGAATATGGCGACCTCGCCGGGAATATGGCGACCTCGCCGGATTTATGGCGACCTTGCCGGATTTATCGCGACATTGCCGGATTTATGGCGACCTTGCCGGAAATATAGCGAGCTCGCCGGATTTATGGCGACCTTGCCGGATTTATGGCGACCTTGGCGGAAAGATGGCGACCTCGCCGGATTTATGGCGACCTTGCCGGATTTATGGCGACCTTGCCGGATTTATGCCGGCCTTGCCAGAAATATGGCGACCACGCCGGATTTGTGGCGAACTTGCCAGATTAATGGCGACCTTGCCTGAAATATGGCGACGTCGCCGGATTTATAGCGGCGTTGCCGGATTTGTGGCGACCTTGCCGGAAATATGGCGACCTCGCCAGATTTATGGCGACCTTGCCGGAAATATGGCGACCTCGTCGGATTTATGGCGACCTTGCCGGATTTATAGCGACCTTGCCGGATTTGTGGCAACCATGCCGGAAATACGGCGACCATGCCGGAACTATGGCGACCTTGCCGGATTTCTGGCGACATTGCCAGAAATACGGCGACCTTGCCGGAACTATGGCAAGGTCGCCAGAAATCCGGCAAGTCGGCACCAATCCGGTAAGGTCGCCATATTTCAGGCAAGATCGCCATAAATCCGGCAAGGTCGCCATAAATCCGGCGAGGTCGCCATATTTCCGGCAAGGTCGCCACAAATCCGGCAAGGTCGCCATATTTCCGGCAAGATCGCCATATTTACGGCAAGGCCGCCACTAATCCGGCAAGGTCGCCATATTTCCGGCAAGGTCGCTATATTTCCCGCAAGGTCGCCACAAATTCGGCAAGGTCGCCATATTTCCGGCAAGGTCGCCATATTTCCGGCATGGTCGCCACAAATCCGGCGAGGTCGACAAATATCCGGCAAGGTCACCATAAATCCGGAAAGGACGCCACAAATCCAGCGAGGTCGCCATATTTCCGGCAAGGTAGCCATAAATCCTGCAAGGTCGCCACAAATCCGGCGAGGTCGCCATATTTCCGGCAAGGTCGCCATAAATCCGGCAAGGTCGCAATAAACCCGGCGAGGTCGCCATAAATCAGGCAAGGTCGCCATATTTCCAGCACGGTCGCCATAAATCCGACAAGGTCGCCACAAATCCGGCAAAGTCGCCATAATTCCGGCAAGGTCGCTTTGAATCCGGCAAGGTCGCCACAAATCCGGCAAGGTCGCCATATTTCCGGCAAGGTCGCCATTAATCTGGCAAGGTCACTACAAATCCGGCGAGGTCGCCATATTTCCGGGAAGGTCGCCTCAAATCCGGCAAGGTCGGCACGAATTCGGCGAGGTCGCCATATTTCCGGCAAGGTCGCCATAAATCCGGCAAAGTCGCTATGAATCCGGCGACGTCGCCATATTTCCGGCAAGGTCGCCATTAATCTGGCAAGGTCGCCACAAATCCGGCGTGGTCGCCATATTTCCGGGAACGTCGCCACAAATCCGGCAATGTCGCCATAAATCCGGCGAGGTCGCCATATTTCCAGCAAGGTCGCCATAAATCCGGCAAGGTCGCCATAAATCCGGCGATGTCGCCATATTAACGGCAAACTCGCCATAAATCCGGCAAGTTTGCCATAATTCCGGCGAGGTCGCTATATTTCCGGCAAGTCGCCATAAATCCGGCAAGGTCGCCATAAGTCCGGCGAGGTCGCCATATTCTCGGCAAGGTCGCCATAAATCCGGCAAGGTCGGCATATGTCCGGCGAGGTCGCCATTATTTCCGGCTACGTCGCAATAAATCCGGCGTCGCAACAAATCCGGCAAGGTCGCCATAGTTCCGGAAATATGGCGACCACGCCGGATTTGTGGCGACCTTGCCAGATTAATGGCGACCTTGCCGGAAATATGGCGACGTCGCCGGATTTATTGCGACTTTGCCGGATTTATGGCGACCTTGCCGGAAATATGGCGACCTCGCCGAATTTGTGCCGACCTTGCCGGATTTGAGGTGACCTTCCCGGAAATATGGCGACCGCGCCGGATTTGTGGTGACCTTGACAGATTAATGGCGACCTTGCCGGAAATATGGCGACCTTGCCGGATTTGTGGCGACCTTGCCGGATTTATAGCGACCTTGCCAGATTTATGGCGACTTTGCCGGAAATATGGCGACCTTGCCGGATTTGTGGCGACCTTGCCGGAAATATAGCGACCTTGCCGGAAATATGGCGACCTTGCCGGATTCGTGGCGGCCTTGCCGTAAATATGGCGACATTGCCGGAAATATGGCGACCTTGCCGGATTTGTGGCGACCTTGCCGGAAATATGGCGACCTCGCCGGATTTATGGCGACCTTGCCGGATTTATGGCGATCTTGCCTGAAATATGGCGACCTTACCGGATTGGTGCCGACCTCGCTGGATTTATGTCGACCTTGCCGGAAATATGGCGACCTCGTCGGATTTATGGCGACCTTGCCTGATTTACAGCGAACTTGCCGGATTTGTGGCAACCATGCCGGAAATACGGCGACCATGCCGGAACTATGGCGACCTTGCCGGATTTCTGGCGACATTGCCGGAAATACGGCGACCTTCCCGGAACTATGGCGACCTTGCCGGATTTGTGGCGATCTTGCCGGAAATACGGCGACCTTGCCGGAACTATGGCGACCTTGCCGGATTTGTTGCGACCTTGCCGGATTTATGGCGACCTAGCCGGAAATAATGGGGACCTCGCCGGACATATGCCGACCTTGCCGGATTTATGGCGACCTTGCCGGGAATATGGCGACCTCGCCGGAATTATGACAAACTTGCCGGATTTATGGCGAGTTTGCCGTTAATATGGCGACATCGCCGGATTTATGGCGACCTTGCCGGATTTATGGCGACCTTGCTGGAAATATGGCGACCTCGCCGGATTAATGGCGACCTTGCCGGATTTGTGGAGACGTTGCCGGAAATATGGCGACCACGCCGGACTTGTGGCGACCTTGCCAGATTAATGGCGACCTTGCCGGAAATATGGCGACGTCGCCGGATTTATAGCGACTTTGCCGGATTTATGGCGACCTTGCCGGAAATATGGCGACCTCGCCGAATTTGTGCCGACCTTGCCGGATTTGAGGCGACCTTCCCGGAAATATGGCGACCTCGCCGGATTTGTGGTGACCTTGCCAGATTAATGGCGACTTTGCCGGAAATATGGCGACCTTGCCGGATTTGTGGCGACCTTGCCGGATTTATAGCGACCTTGCCGGAATTATGGCGACTTTGCCGGATTTGTGGCGACCTTGTCGGATTTATGGCGACCGTGCTGGAAATATGGCGACCTTGCCTGATTTATGGCGACCTCGCCGGGTTTATTGCGACCTTGCCGGATTTATGGCGACCTTGCCGAAAATATGGCGACCTCGCCGGATTTGTGGCGACCTTGCAGGATTTATGGCGACCTTGCCGGAAATATGGCGACCTCGCTGGATTTGTGGCGTCCTTTCCGGATTTATGGCGACCTTGCCGGATATTTGTCGACCTCGCCGGATTTGTGGCGACCATGCCGGAAATATGGCGACCTTGCCTGAAATATGGCGACGTTGCCGGATTTGTGGTGACCTTGCCGGAAATATAGTGACCTTGCCGGAAATATGGCGACCTTGCCGGATTAGTGGCGGCCTTGCCGTAAATATGGCGACATTGCCGGAAATATGGCGACCTTGCCGGGTTTGTGGCGACCTTGCCGGAAATATGGCGACCTCGCCGGTTTATGGCGACCTTGCCGGATTTATGGCGATCTTGCCGGAAATAATGGCGACCTCGCCGGATTTATGCCGACCTTGCCGGCTTTATGGCGACCTTGCCGGATTTATGGCGATCTTGCCTGAAATATGGCGACCTTACCGGATTGGTGCCGACCTTGCCGGATTTCTGGCGACCTTGCCTGAAATATAGTAACCTCGCCGGATTTGTGGCGACCTTGCCGGATTTATGGCGACCTTGCCGGAAAACTGGCGACCTCGCCGGATTTGTGGCGACCTTCCCGTATTTATGGCGACCTTGCCGGAAATATGGCGATCTCGCCGATTTTTTGCCGACCTTGCCGGATTTATGGCGACCTTGCCGGAAATATGGCGACCTTGCCGGATTAGTGGCGACCTTGCCGTAAATATGGCGACCTTGCCGGAAATATGGCGCCCTTGCCGGATTTGTGGCGACCTTGCCGGAAATATGGCGACCTCGCCGGTTTATGGCGACCTTGCCGGATTTATGGCGATCTTGCCGGAAATAATGGCGACCTCGCCGGATTTATGCCGACCTTGCCGGCTTTATGGCGACCTTGCCGGAAATATGGCGAACTAGGCGGATTTATGGCGACCGTGCCGGATTTATGGTGACCTTGCCGGGAATATGGCGACCTCGCCGGGAATATGGCGACCTCGCCGGATTTATGGCGACCTTGCCGGATTTATCGCGACATTGCCGGATTTATGGCGACCTTGCCGGAAATATAGCGAGCTCGCCGGATTTATGGCGACCTTGCCGGATTTATGGCGACCTTGGCGGAAAGATGGCGACCTCGCCGGATTTATGGCGACCTTGCCGGATTTATGGCGACCTTGCCGGATTTATGCCGACCTTGCCAGAAATATGGCGACCACGCCGGATTTGTGGCGAACTTGCCAGATTAATGGCGACCTTGCCTGAAATATGGCGACGTCGCCGGATTTATAGCGACTTTGCCGGATTTGTGGCGACCTTGCCGGAAATATGGCGACCTCGCCAGATTTATGGCGACCTTGCCGGAAATATGGCGACCTCGTCGGATTTATGGCGACCTTGCCGGATTTATAGCGACCTTGCCGGATTTGTGGCAACCATGCCGGAAATACGGCGACCATGCCGGAACTATGGCGACCTTGCCGGATTTCTGGCGACATTGCCAGAAATACGGCGACCTTGCCGGAACTATGGCAAGGTCGCCAGAAATCCGGCAAGTCGGCACCAATCCGGTAAGGTCGCCATATTTCAGGCAAGATCGCCATAAATCCGGCAAGGTCGCCATAAATCCGGCGAGGTCGCCATATTTCCGGCAAGGTCGCCACAAATCCGGCAAGGTCGCCATATTTCCGGCAAGATCGCCATATTTACGGCAAGGCCGCCACTAATCCGGCAAGCTCGCCATATTTCCGGCAAGGTCGCTATATTTCCCGCAAGGTCGCCACAAATTCGGCAAGGTCGCCATATTTCCGGCAAGGTCGCCATATTTCCGGCATGGTCGCCACAAATCCGGCGAGCTCGACAAATATCCGGCAAGGTCACCATAAATCCGGAAAGGACGCCACAAATCCAGCGAGGTCGCCATATTTCCGGCAAGGTAGCCATAAATCCTGCAAGGTCGCCACAAATCCGGCGAGGTCGCCATATTTCCGGCAAGGTCGCCATAAATCCGGCAAGGTCGCAATAAACCCGGCGAGGTCGCCATAAATCAGGCAAGGTCGCCATATTTCCAGCACGGTCGCCATAAATCCGACAAGGTCGCCACAAATCCGGCAAAGTCGCCATAATTCCGGCAAGGTCGCTTTGAATCCCGGCAAGGTCGCCACAAATCCGGCAAGGTCGCCATATTTCCGGCAAGGTCGCCATTAATCTGGCAAGGTCACTACAAATCCGGCGAGGTCGCCATATTTCCGGGAAGGTCGCCTCAAATCCGGCAAGGTCGGCACAAATTCGGCGAGGTCGCCATATTTCCGGCAAGGTCGCCAAAAATCCGGCAAAGTCGCTATGAATCCGCGACGTCGCCATATTTCCGGCAAGGTCGCCATTAATCTGGCAAGGTCGCCACAAATCCGGCGTGGTCGCCATATTTCCGGGAACGTCGCCACAAATCCGGCAATGTCGCCATAAATCCGGCGAGGTCGCCATATTTCCAGCAAGGTCGCCATAAATCCGGCAAGGTCGCCATAAATCCGGCGATGTCGCCATATTAACGGCAAACTCGCCATAAATCCGGCAAGTTTGCCATAATTCCGGCGAGGTCGCTATATATCCGGCAAGTCGCCATAAATCCGGCAAGGTCGCCATAAGTCGGCGAGGTCGCCATATTCTCGGCAAGGTCGCCATAAATCCGGCAAGGTCGGCATATGTCCGGCGAGGTCGCCATTATTTCCGGCTACGTCGCAATAAATCCGGCGTCGCAACAAATCCGGCAAGGTCGCCACAGTTCCGGAAATATGGCGACCACGCGGATTTGTGGCGACCTTGCCAGATTAATGGCGACCTTGCCGGAAATATGGCGACGTCGCCGGATTTATTGCGACTTTGCCGGATTTATGGCGACCTTGCCGGAAATATGGCGACCTCGCCGAATTTGTGCCGACCTTGCCGGATTTGAGGTGACCTTCCCGGAAATATGGCGACCGCGCCGGATTTGTGGTGACCTTGACAGATTAATGGCGACCTTGCCGGAAATATGGCGACCTTGCCGGATTTGTGGCGACCTTGCCGGATTTATAGCGACCTTGCCAGATTTATGGCGACTTTGCCGGAAATATGGCGACCTTGCCGGATTTGTGGCGACCTTGCCGGAAATATAGCGACCTTGCCGGAAATATGGCGACCTTGCCGGATTCGTGGCGGCCTTGCCGTAAATATGGCGACATTGCCGGAAATATGGCGACCTTGCCGGATTTGTGGCGACCTTGCCGGAAATATGGCGACCTCGCCGGATTTATGGCGACCTTGCGGATTTATGGCGATCTTGCCTGAAATATGGCGACCTTACCGGATTGGTGCCGACCTTGCCGGATTTCTGGCGACCTTGCCAGAAATATATTAACCTCGCCGGATTTGTGGCGACCTTGCCGGATTTATGGCGACCTTGCCGGAAAACTGGCGACTCGCCGGATTTGTGGCGACCTTCCCGTATTTATGGCGACCTTGCCGGAAATATGACGATCTCGCCGAATTTTTGGCGACCTTGCCGGATTTATGGCGACCTTGCCGGAAATATGGGGACCTTGCCGGATTAGTGGCGACCTTGCCGTAAATATGGCGACCTTGCCGGAAATATGGCGCCCTTGCCGGATTTGTGGCGACCTTGCCGGAAATATGGCGACCTCGCCGGTTTATGGCGACCTTGCCGGATTTATGGCGATCTTGCCGGAAATAATGGCGACCTCGCCGGATTTATGCCGACCTTGCCGGATTTATGGCGACCTTGCCGGAAATATGGCGAACTAGGCGGATTATGGCGACCTTGTCGGATTTATGGCGACCTTGCCGGGAATATGGCGACCTCGCCGGGAATATGGCGACCTCGCCGGACTTATGGCGACCTTGCCGGATTTTTCGCGACATTGCCGGATTTATGGCGACCTTGCCGGAAATATAGCGAGCTCGCCGGATTTATGGCGACCTTGCCGGATTTATGGCGACCTTGGCGGAGAGATGGCGACCTCGCCGGATTTATGGCGACCTTGCCGGATTTATGGCGACCTTGCCGGATTTGTGCCGACCTTGCCAGAAATATGGCGACCACGCCGGATTTGTGGCGACCTTGCCAGATTAATGGCGACCTAGCCTGAAATATGGCGACGTCGCCGGATTTATAGCGACTTTGCCGTATTTGTGGCGACCTTGCCGGAAATATGGCGACCCTCGCCGGATTTATGGCGACCTTGCCGGAGTTATGGCGATCTTGCCTGTAATATGGCGTCCTTACCGGATTGGTGCCGACCTTGCCGAATTTATGGCGACCTTGCCGGAAATATGGCGACCTCGCTGGATTTATGGCGACCTTGCCGGAAATATGGCGACCTCGTCGGATTTATGGCGACCTTGCCGGATTTATAGCGACCTTGCCGGATTTGTGGCAACCATGCCGGAAATACGGCGACCATGCCGGAACTATGGCGACCTTGCCGGATTTCTGGCGACATTGCCGGAAATACGGCGACCTTGCCGGAAACTATGGCGACCTTGCCGGATTTGTGGCGATCTTGGCGGAAATACGGCGACGTTGCTGGAACTATGGCGACCTTGCCGGATTTGTTGCGATCTTGCCGGATTTATTGCGACGTAGCCGGAAATAATGGCGACCTCGCCGGACATATGCCGACCTTGCCGGATTTATGGCGACCTTGCCGAGAATATGGCGACCTCGCCGGACTTATGGCGACCTTGCCGGATTTATGGCGACTTGCCGGAAATATGGCGACCTCGCCCGGATTTGTGGCGACCTTGCAGGATTTATGGCGACCTTGCCGGAAATATGGCGACCTCGCTGGAATTTGTGGCGTCCTTTCCGGATTTATGGCGACCTTGCCGGATATTTGTCGACCTCGCCGGTTTGTGGCGACCATGCCGGAAATATGGCGACCTTGCCGGAAATATGGCGACCTTGCCGGATTTGTGGCGACCTTGCCGGAAATATAGCGACCTTGCCGGAAATATGGCGACCTTGCCAGATTAGTGGCGGCCTTGCCGTAAATATGGCGAACTTGCCGGAAATATGGCGACCTTGCCGGATTTGTGGCGACCTTGCCGGAAATATGGCGACCTCGCCGGATTTATGGCGACCTTGCCGGGATTTATGGCGATCTTGCCTGAAATATGGCGACCTTACCGGATTGGTGCCGACCTTGCCGGATTTCTGGCGACCTTGCGTGAAATATAGTAACCTCGCCGGATTTGTGGCGACCTTGCCGGATTTATGGCGACCTTGCCGGAAAAAATGGCGACCTCGCCGGATTTGTGGCGACCTTCCCGTATTTATGGCGACCTTGCCGGAAATATGGCGATCTCGCCGAATTTTGGCGACCTTGCCGGATTTATGGCGACCTTGCCGGAAATATGGCGACCTTGCCGGATTAGTGGCGACCTTGCCGTAAATATGGCGACCTTGCCGGAACTATGGCGTCCTTGCCGGATTTGTGGCGACCTTGCCGGAAATATGGCGACCTCGCCGGTTTTTGGCGACCTTGCCGGATTTATGGCGATCTTGCCGGAAATATGGCGACCTCGCCGGATTTATGGCGACCTTGCCGGAGTTATGGCTATCTTGCCTGTAATATGGCGTCCTTACCGGATTGTGGCCGACCTTGCCGGATTTATGGCGACCTTGCCGGAATATGGCGACCTTGCTGGATTTATGGCGACCTTGCCGGAAATATGGCGACCTCGTCGGATTTATGGCGACGTTGCCGGATTTATAGCGACCTTGCCGGATTTGTGGCAACCATGCCGGAAATACGGCGACCATGCCGGAACTATGGCGACCTTGCCGGATTTCTGGCGACATTGCCAGAAATACGGCGACCTTGCCGGAACTATGGCGACCTTGCCGGATTTGTGGCGTTCTTGCCAAATACGGCGACTTTGCCGGAACTATGGCGACCTTGCCGGGTTTGTTGCGACCTTGCCGGATTTATTGCGACCTAGCCGGAAATAATGGCGACCTCGCCGGACATATGCCGACCTTGCCGGATTTATGGCGACCTTGCCGAGAATATGGCGACCTCGTCGGACTTATGGCGACCTTGCCGGATTTATGGCGACGCCGGAAATATGGCGACCTCGCCGGTATTATGGCAAACTTGCCGGATTCATGGCGAGTTTGCCGTTAATATGGCGACATCGCCGGATTTATGGCGACCTTGCCGGATTTATGGCGACCTTGCCGAAAATATGGCGACCTCGCCGGACTTATGGATACCTTGCCGGATTTATGGCGACGCCGGAAATATGGCGACCTCGCCGGAATTATGGCAAACTTGCCGGATTCATGGCGAGTTTGCCGTTAATATGGCGACATCGCCGGATTTATGGCGACCTTGCCGGATTTATGGCGACCTTGCTGGAAATATGGCGACCTCGCCGGAATTATGGCGACCTTGCCGGATTTGTGGTGACCTTCCCGGAAATATGGCGACCTCGCGGGATTTGTGGTGACCTTGCCAGATTAATGGCGAGCTTGCCGGAAATATGGCGACCTTGCCGGATTTGTGGCGACCTTGCCGGATTTATAGCGACCTTGCCGGAATTATGGCGACTTTGCCGGATTTGTGGCGACCTTATCGGATTTATGGTGACCGTGCTGGAAATATGGCGACCTTGCCTGATTTATGGCGACCTCGCCGGGTTTATTGCGACCTTGCCGGATTTATGGCGACCTTACCGGAAATAGGGCGACCTCGCCGGATTTATGGCGACCTTGCCGGATTGATGGCGACCTTGCCGTAAACACGGCGATCTTGCCGGATTTATGGCAACCTTGCCGGAAATATGGCGACCTCGCCGGATTTATGGCGACCTTGCCGGAAATATGTCGACCTCGCCGGATTTGTGGCGACCTTGCCGCCTAATTTGGTCGCCTAATTATAGGAAGGATGTCAACAAAATAGAGAGAGTACAGAGGGGATTTACTAGAATGTTGCCTGGGTTTCAGCAACTGTTACAGAGAAAGGTTGAACAAGTTAGGTCTTTATTCTTTGAAGCGCAGAAGGTTAAGAGGGGACGATAGAAGTCTTTAAAATTATGAACGGGTTAGACACAGTGGACGTGAATAAGCTTTTCCCATTGAGAGTAGGGGAAGATTCAAACAAGGGGACATGACTTGAGAATTTAGGGACAGAAGTTTAGGGATAACGTTAGGGGGTACTTCTTTACTCAGGGAGTGGTAGCTGTGTGGAATGAGCTTCCAGTGGAAGTGGTGGAGGCAGGTTCGATGTTATCCTTTAAAAATAGATTGGATGGTTATATGGACGGGAAAGGAATGGAGGGTTATGGTCTGAGTGCAGGTAGATGGGACTAGGGGTAAATTTTGTTTAAAAAAAACACAGTTCGGCACGGACTTGAAGGGCCGAGATGGCCTGTTTCCGTGCTGTTATGGTTATATGGTTATATGGTTATATGGTTGCCGGATTTATGGTGGCCTTGCCGGAAATATGGCGACCTCGCCGTATATATGGCGACCTTGCCGGATTATGGCGACCATGCCGGGAATATGGCGACCTCGCCGGACCTTTGGCGACCTTGCCGGATTTATGGCGACATTGCCGGAAATATGGCGACCTCGCCGGACTTATGGCGAGCTTGCCGGATTTATGGCGACCTTGCCGGATTTATAGCGACCTTGCCTGAAATGTGGCGACATTGCCGGATTTATAGCGACCTTGCCTGAAATGTGGCGACTTTGACGGATTTGTGGCGACCTTGCTGGATTTGGGGCGAACTTGCCGGATTTATGGCGACCTTGCCAGGAATGTGGCCACCATGGCCGGATTTATGGCGACATTCCCGGATTAATGGCGACCTTGCCGAAAATGTGGCGACCTTGCCGGATTTGTGGTGACCCTGCCCGATTTATGGCGACCTTGCCTGAAATGTGGCGACCTTGGTCGCCACCAATCCGGCAAGGTCGCCATATTTCCGGCAAGGTCGCCATGAATCTGGTAAAGTCACCACAAATCCGGCGAGGTCGACATATTTCCGGCAAGGTCGCCATAAATCCGGCAAGGTCGCCATAAATCCGGCAAGGTCGCCACAAATCCGGCAAGGTCGCCATAGGTTCCGGCAAGGTCGCCGGTGTTTACGGCAAGGTCGCCATCAATCCGGCAAGGTCCCCATATTTCCGGCAATGTCGCCATAAATCCGGCAAGGTCGCCACAAATCCGACATGGTCGCCATATTTCCCGGCACGGTCGCCATAAATCCGACAACGTCGCCACAAATCCGGCAAAGTCGCCATATTTCCGGCAAAGTCGCTATAAATCCGGCAATGTTGCCACAAATCCGGCAAGGTCGCCATATTTCCGGCAAGGTCGCCGTTAATCTGGCAAGGGTACCCCAAATCCGGCGAGATCGCCATATTTCCGGGAAGGTCGCCACAAATCCGGCAAGGTCGTCACAAATTCGGCAAGGTCGCCATAAATACGGCAAGGTCGCCACAAATCCGGCGAGGTTACCATATTCCCGGCAAGGTCGCCATAAATCCGACAAGGTCGCCACAATCCGGCTAGGTCGCCACAAATCCGACGAGGTCGCCATATTTCCGGCAAGGTCGCCAAAAATCCAGCAAGGTCGCCATAAATCCGGCGAGCGCTATATTTCCAGCAAGGTCGCCATAAATCCGGCAATTTCTCAATAAATCCGGCGAGGTCCCTATATTTCCGGCAAGGTCGCCATAAATCCGGCAAGGTCGCCATAAATCCGGCGAGGTCGCCATATTTCCGCCAAGGTCGCCATAAATCCGGCAAGGTTGCCATATTTCCGGCAAGGTCGCCATAAATCCGCCGAGGTCGCTATATTTCCGGCAAGGTCGCCACAAATCCGGCAAGGTCGCCATATTTCCGGCAAGGTCGCCATATTTCCGGCAAGGTCGCCACAAATCCGGCAAGGTCGCCACAAATCCGACGAGGTCGCCATATTTCCGGAAAGGTCGCACAAATCCGGCAAGGTAGCCATAAATCCGGCAAGGTCGCCACAAGTCCGGCAAGGTCGCCATATTTCCGGCAAGGTCGCCATATTGACGGCAAGGTCGCCACTAATCCGGCAAGGTCGCCATATTTCCGGCAAGGTCGCCATAAATCCGGCAAGGTCGCCACAAATTCGGCGATGCCGCCATATATCATGGCAAGGTCGCCATAAATACGGCAAGGTCGCCACAAATGTGCGACCTTTCCGGAAATATGGCGACCTCGTCGGATTTGTGGCGACCTTGCCGGATTTGTGGCGACCTTGCCGGAAATATGGCGACCTTGCCGGAAATATGGCGACCTTGCCGGATTTGTGGCGACCTTGCCGGAAATATAGCGACCTCGGCGGATTTATGGCACCTTGCCGGATTTATGGCGACCTTGCCGGAAATATGGCAACCTTGGCGGAAATATGGCGACCTCGCCCTTTTTCCGGCAAGGTCGCCATAAACCCGGCAAGGTCGCCAGAAATCCGACGAGGTTACCATATTTCAGGCAAATTCGCCATAAATCCGGCAAAGTCCCGATAAATCCGGCGAGGTCGCCATATTTCCGGCAAGGTCGCCATAAATCCGGCAAGGTCGCCATAATTCCGGAGAGGTCGCAATATTTCCGGCAATGTCGCCATAAATCCCGGCAAGGTCGCCATAAATCTGGCGAGCTCGCCATATTTCCGGCAAGGTCGCCAAAAATCCAGCAAGGTCGCCATAAATCGGCGAGCGCTATATTTCCAGCGAGGTCGCCATAAATCCGGCAATGTCTCAATAAATCCGGCGAGGTCCCTATATTTCCGGCAAGGTCGCCATATTTCCGGCAAGGTCGCCACAAATCCGGCAAGGTCGCCATATTTCCGGCAAGGTCGCCATATTTCCGGCAAGGTCGCCACAAATCCGGCAAGGTCGCCATATTCCGGCAAGGTCGCCATGAATCCGGCAAGGTCGCCACAAATCCGGCAAGGTCACCATATTCCCGGCAAGGTCACCATAAATTCGGCAAGGTCTCCACTAATCCGGCAAGGTCGCCATATTACCGGCAAGGTCGCCATAATTCCGGCAAGGTCGCCACAATTCCGACAAGGTCGCCATATTTCCGGGCAAGGTCGCCATATTTACGGCAAGGTCGCCACTAATCCGGCAAGGTCGCCATATTTCCGGCAAGGTCACCATAAATCCGGCAGGGTCGCCACAAATTCGGCGATGCCGCCATATTTCATGGCATGGTCGCCATAAATACGGCAAGGTCGCCACAAATCCGGCGAGGTTACCATATTCCCGGCAAGGTCGCCATAAATCCGACAAGGTCGCCACAAATCCGGCTAGGTCGCCATATTTCCGGCAAGGTCGCCATATTTACGGTACGGTCCCCACTAATCCGGCAAGGTCGCCATATTTCCGGCAAGGTCGCCATAAATCCGGCAAGGTCGCCACAAATCCGGCGAGGTCGCCTTTTTTCCGGCAAGGTCGCCACAAATCCGGCAAGGTAGCCATATTTCCGGAAGGTCGCCATATTTTACGGTACGGTCGCCACTAATCCGGCAAGGTCGCCATATTTTCGGCAAGGTCGCCATAAATCCGGCAAGGTCGCCACAAATTCGGCGATGCCGCCATATTTCCGGCAAGGTCGCCATATTTCCGGCAAGGTCGCCACAAATCCGGCAAGGTCGCCATATTTCCGCCAAGGTCGCCATGAATCCGGCAAGGTCGCCACAAATCCGGCAAGGTCACCATATTCCCGGCAAGGTCACCATAAATTCGGCAAGGTCTCCACTAATCCGGCAAGGTCGCCATATTACCGGCAAGGTCGCCATAATTCCGGCAAGGTCGCCACAATTCCGACAAGGTCGCCATATTTCCGGCAAGGTCGCCATATTTACGGCAAGGTCGCCACTAATCCGGCAAGGTCGCCATATTTCCGGCAAGGTCACCATAAATCCGGCAGGGTCGCCACAAATTCGGCGATGCCGCCATATTTCATGGCATGGTCGCCATAAATACGGCAAGGTCGCCACAAATCCGGCGAGGTTACCATATTCCCGGCAAGGTCGCCATAAATCCGACAATGTCGCCACAAATCCGGCTAGGTCGCCACAAATCCGACGAGGTCGCCATATTTCCCGCAAGGTCGCACAAACCCGGTAAGTTCGCCAAAAATCCGGCAAGGTCGCCACAAATCCGGCAAGGTCGCCATATTTCCGGCAAGGTCGCCATAAATCCGGCAAGTTCGCCACAACTTCGGCGAGGTCGCCATATTTCCGGCAAGGTCGCCATAAATACGGCAAGGTCGCCACAAATCCGGCGAGGTCGCCATTTTTCCGGCAAGGTCGCCATACATCCGGCAAGGTCGCCACAAATCCGGCGAGGTTGCCATATTTCAGGCAAGGCGCCATAAATCCGGCAAGGTCGCCATAAATCCGGCGGGGTCGCCATATTCCCGGCAAGGTCGCCATAAATCCGGCAAGGTCGCCATCAATCCGGCGAGGTCGCCATATTTCCGGCAAGGTCGCCATAAATCCGGCAAGGTCGCCATAAATCCGGCGAGGTCGCCATATTTCAGGCAAAGTCGCCATAAATCCGGCAACGTCGGCACCAATCCGGTAAAGTCGCCATATTTCAGGCAAGATCGCCATAAATCCGGCAAGGTCGCCATAAATCCGGCGAGGTCGCCATATTTCCGGCAAGGTCGCCACAAATCCGGCAAGGTCGCCATATTTCCGGCAAGGTCGCCATATTTACGGTACGGTCGCCACTAATCCGGCAAGGTCGCCATATTTCCGGCAAGGTCGCCATAAATCCGGCAAGGTCGCCACAAATCCGGCGAGGTCGCCTTTTTTCCGGCAAGGTCGCCACAAATCCGGCAAGGTAGCCATATTTCCGGAAGGTCGCCATATTTACGGTACGGTCGCCACTAATCCGGCAAGGTCGCCATATTTTCGGCAAGGTCGCCATAAATCCGGCAAGGTCGCCACAAATTCGGCGATGCCGCCATATTTCATGGCAAGGTCGACATAAATACGGCAAGGTCGCCATAAACCCGGCGAGGTCGCCATTTTTCCGGCAAGGTCGCCATAAACCCGGCAAGGTCGCCACAAATCCGGCGAGGTTACCATATTCCCGGCAAGGTCGCCATAAATCCGACAAGGTCGCCACAAATCCGGCTAGGTCGCCACAAATCCGACGAGGTCGCCATATTTCCGGCAAGGTCGCACAAATCCGGCAAGGTCGCCATCAATCCGGCGAGGTCGCCATATTTCCGGCAAGGTCGCCATGAATCCGGCAAGGTTGCCATAATTCCGGCGAGGTCGCTATATTTCCGGCTAGTCGCCATAAATCCGGCAAGGTCGCCATAAATCCGGCAAGGTCGGCACAAATCCGGCGAGGTCGCCATATTTCCGGCAAGGCCGCCATGAATCCGGCAAGGTCGCCACAAATCCGGCAAGCTAACCATATTCTCGGCAAGGTCGCCATAAATCCGGCAAGGTCGCCACTAATCCGGCAAGGTCGCCATATTTCCGGCACGGACGCCATATTTCCGGCAAGGTCGCCACAAATCCGGCATGGTCGCCATAGTTCCGGCAAGGTCGCCGTATTTCCGGCAAGGTAGCCAGAAATCCGGCAAGGTCGCCATAGTTCCGGCTTGGTCGCCGTATTTCCGGCAAGGTCGCCACAAATCCGGCAAGGTCGTTATAAATCCGGCAAGGTCGCCATAAATGCGACGAGCTCGCCATATTTCCGGCAAGGTCGCCATAAATCCAGCGACGTCGCCATATTTCCGGCAAGATCGCCACAAATCCTGCAAGGTCGCCATAGTTCCGGCAAGATCGCCGTATTTCCGGCAAGGTCGCCAGAAATCCGGCAAGGTCGCCATCGTACCGGCTTGGTCGCCATATTTCCGGCAACGTCGCCAAAAATCCAGCGACGTCGCCATATTTCCGGCAAGGTCGCCATAAATCCGGCGAGCGCTATATTTCCAGCAAGGTCGCCATAAATCCGGCAATGTCTCAATAAATCCGGCTAGGTCCCTATATTTCCGGCAAGGTCGCCATAAATCCGGCAAGGTCGCCATAAATCCGGCGAGGTCGCCATATTTCCGCCAAGGTCGCCATAAATCCTGCAAGGTTGCCATATTTCCGGCAAGGTCGCCATAAATCCGGCAAGGTCGCCATAAATCCGCCGAGGTCGCTATGTTTCCGGCAAGGTCGCCACAAATCCGGCAAGGTCGACATATTTCCGGCAAGGTCGCCATATTTCCGGCAAGGTCGCCACAAATCCGGCAAGGTCACCATATTTCCGGCAAGGTCGCCATGAATCCGGCAAGGTCGCCACAAATTCGGCGATGCCGCCATATTTCATGGCAAGGTCGCCATAAATACGGCATGGTCGCCACAAATCCGGCGAGGTTACCATATTGCCGGCAAGCTCGCCATAAATCCGACAAGGTCGCCACAAATCCGGCTAGGTCGCCACAAATCCGACGAGGTTGCCATATTTCCCGCAAGGTCGCACAAACCCGGCAAGGTCGCCATAAATCCGGCAAGGTCGCCACAAATCCGGCAAGGTCGCCATATTTCCGGCAAGGTCGCCATAAATCCGGCAAGGTCGCCACAACTTCGGCGAGGTCGCCATATTTCCGGCACGGTCGCCATAAATACGGCAAGGTCGCCACAAACCCGGCGAGGTCGCCATTTTTCCGGCAAGGTCGCCATACATCCGGCAAGGTCGCCACTAATCCGGCGAGGTTGCCATATTTCAGGCAAGTTCGCCACGAATCCGGCAACGTCGCCATAAATCCGGCGAGGTCGCCATATTTCCGGCAAAGTCGCCATAAATCCGGCAACGTCGGCACCAATCCGGTAAAGTCGCCATATTTCAGGCAAGATCGCCATAAATCCGGCAAGGTCGCCATAAATCCGGCGAGGTCGCCATATTTCCGGCAAGGTCGCCACAAATCCGGCAAGGTCGCCATATTTCCGGGAAGGTCGCCATATTTACGGTACGGTCGCCACTAATCCGGCAAGGTCGCCACTAATCCGGCAAGGTCGCCATATTTCCGGCAAGGTCGCCATAAATCCGGCAAGGTCGCCACAAATCCGGCGAGGTCGCCATTTTCCCGGCAAGGTCGCCATAAATCCGACAAGGTCGCCACAAATCCGGCGAGGTTACCATATTCCCGGCAAGGTCGCCATAAATCCGACAAGGTCGCCACAAATCCGGCTAGGTCGCCATAAATCCGGCGAGGTCGCCATATTTCCGGCAAAGTCGCCATGAATCCGGCAACGTCGGCACCAATCCGGTAAAGTCGCCATATTTCAGGCAAGATCGCCATAAATCCGGCAAGGTCGCCATAAATGCGGCGAGGTCGCCAGATTTCCGGCAAGGTCGCCACAAATCCGGCAAGGTCGCCATATTTCCGGCAAGGTCGCCATATTTACGGTACGGTCGCCACTAATCCGGCAAGGTCGCCATATTTTCGGCAAGGTCGCCATAAATCCGGCAAGGTCGCCACAAATTCGGCGATGCCGCCATATTTCATGGCAAGGTCGACATAAATACGGCAAGGTCGCCACAAACCCGGCGAGGTCGCCATTTTTCCGGCAAGGTCGCCATAAACCCGGCAAGGCCGCCACAAATCCGGCGAGGTTACCATATTCCCGGCAATGTCGCCATAAATCCGACAAGGTCGCCACAAATCCGGCTAGGTCGCCACAAATCCGACGAGGTCGCCACATTTCCGTCAAGGTCGCACAAATCCGGCAAGGTCGCCATAAATCCGGCAAGGTCGCCACAAATCCGGCAAGGTCGCCATTTTTCCGGCAAGGTCGCCATACATCGGGCAAGCTCGCCACAAATCCCGCGAGGTTGCCATATTTCAGGCAAGGCGCCATAAATCCGGCAAGGTCGCCATAAATCCGGCGAGGTCGCCATATTCCAGGCAACGTCGCCATAAATCCGGCAAGGTCGCCATCAATCCTGCGAGGTCGCCATATTTCCGGCAAGGTCGCCATGAATCCGGCAAGGTTGCCATAATTCCGGCGAGGTCGCCATATTTCCGGCTAGTCGCCATAAATCCGGCAAGGTCGCCATAAATCCGGCAAGGTCGGCACAAATCCGGCGAGGTCGCCATATTTCCGGCAAGGCCGCCATGAATCCGGCAAGGTCGCCACAAATCCGGCATGGTAACCATATTCCCGGCAAGGTCGCCATAAATCCGGCAAGGTCGCCACTAATCCGGCAAGGTCGCCATATTTCCGGCACGGTCGCCATATTTCCGGCAAGGTCGCCACAAATCCGGCATGGTCGCCATAGTTCCGGCAAGGTCGCCGTATTTCCGGCAAGGTAGCCAGAAATCCCGCAAGGTCGCCATAGTTCCGGCTTGGTCGCCGTATTTCCGGCAAGGTCGCCACAAATCCGGCAAGGTCGCCATAAATTCGGCAAGGTCGCCATAAATGCGACGAGGTCGCCATATTTCCGGCAAGGTCGCCATAAATCCAGCGACGTCGCCATATTTCCGGCAAGATCGCCACAAATCCTGCAAGGTCGCCATAGTTCCGGCAAGATCGCCGTATTTCCGGCAAGGTCGCCAGAAATCCGGCAAGGTCGCCATCGTTCCGGCTTGGTCGCCATATTTCCGGCAACGTCGCCAAAAATCCAGCGACGTCGCCATATTTCCGGCAAGGTCGCCATAAATCCGGCAAGGCCGGCACCAATCCGGTAAGGTCGCCATATTTCAGGCAAGATCGCCATAAATCCGGCAAGGTCGCCATAAATCCGGCGATGTCGCCATATTCCCGGCAAGTTCGCCATAAATCCGGCAAGGTCGCCATAAATCCGGCAAGGTCGACACAAATCCGGCGAGGTCGCCATATTTCCGGCAAGGCCGCCATGAATCCGGCAAGGTCGCACAAATCCGGCAAGGTCGTCATATTTCCGGCAAGTTCGCCATGAATCCGGCAAGGTTGCCACAAATCCGGCAAGGTCACCATATTCCCGGCAAGGTCGCCATAAATCCGGCAAGGTCGCCACTAATCCGGCAAGGTCGCCATATTTCCGGCAAGGTCGCCATATTACCGGCAAGGTCGCCACAAATCCGGCAAGGTCGCCATAGTTCCGGCAAGGTCGCCGTATTTCCGGCAAGGTCGCCACAAATCCGGCAAGGTCGCCATATTTCCGGCTTGGTCGCCGTATTTCCGGCAAGGTCGCCACAAATCCGGCAAGGTCGCTATAAATTCGGGACGGTCGCCATAAATCCGACGAGGTCGCCATATTTCCGGCAAGGTCGCCATAAATCCAGCGACGTCGCCATATTTCCGGCAAGGTCGCCATAAATCCGGCAAGGTCGGCACCAATCCGGTAAAGTCGCCATATTCCCGGGAAGGTCGCCATAAATCCGGCAAGGTCGCCATAAATCCGGCAAGGTCGGCACAAATCCGGTGAGGTCGCCATATTTCCGGCAAGGCCGCCATGAGTCCGGCAAGGTCGCCGTAGTTCCGGCTTGGTCGCCGTATTTCCGGCAAGCTCGCCACAAATCCGGCAAGGTCGCTATAAATTCGGGAAGGTCGCCATAAATCCGACGAGGTCGCCATATTTCCGGCAAGGTCGCCATAAATCCAGCGACGTCGCCATATTTCCGGCAAGGTCGCCATAAATCCGGCAAGGTCGGCACCAATCCGGTAAGGTCGTCATATTCCCGGCAAGGTCCCCATAAATCCGGCAAGGTCGCCATAAATCCGGCAAGGTCGGCACAAATCCGGCGAGGTCGCCATATTTCAGGCAAGGCTGTCATGAATCCGGCAAGGTCGCCACAAATCCGGCAAGGTCGCCATATTACCGGCAAGGTCGCCACAAATCCGGCAAGGTCGCCATAGTTCCGGCAAGGTCGCCGTATTTCCGGCAAGGTCGCCAGAAATCCGGCAAGGTCGCCATAGTTCCGGCTTGGTCGCCGTATTTCCGGCAACGTCGCCACAAATCCGGCAAGGTCGCTATAAATTCGGGAAGATCGCCATAAATCCGACGAGGTCGCCATATTTCCGGCAAGGTCGCCATAAATCCAGCGACGTCGCCATATTTCCGGCAAGGTCGCCATAAATCCGGCAAGGTCGGCACCAATCCGGTAAGGTCGCCATATTCCCGGCAAGGTCGCCATATTTCCGGCAAGGTCGCCACAATTCCGGCGAGGTCGCCATACTTCCGGCAAGGTCGCCATACATCCGGCAAGGTCGCCACAAATCCGGCAAGTTCGCCATAGTTCCGGCAAGGTCGCCGTATTTCAGGCAAGATCGCCACAAATCCTGCAAGGTCGCCATAGTTCCGGCAAGGTCGCCGTATTTCCGGCAAGGTCGCCAGAAATCCGGCAAGGTCGCCATAGTTCCGGCTTGGTCGCCGTATTTCCGGCAAGGTCGCCACAAATCCGGCAAGGTCGCTATAAATCCGGCAAGGTCGCCATAAATCCGACGAGGTCGCCATATTTCCGGCAAGGTCGCCATAAATCCAGCGACGTCGCCATATTTCCGGCAAGGTCGCCATAAATCCGGCAAGGTCGGCACCAATCCCGTCAGGTCGCCATATTTCAGGCAAGATCGCCATAAATCCGGCAAGGTCGCCATAAATCCGGCGAGGTCGCCATATTCCCGGCAAGGTCGCCATAAATCCGGCAAGGTCGCCATAAATCCGGCAAGGTCGGCACAAATCCGGCGAGGTCGCCATATTTCTGGTAAGGCCGCCATGAATTCGGCAAGTTCGCCACAAATCCGGCAAGGTCGCCATATTTCCGGCAAGTTCGCCATGAATCCGGCAAGGTCGCCACAAATCCGGCAAGGTCACCATATTCCCGGCAAGGTCGCCATAAATCCAGCAAGGTCGCCACTAATCCGGCAAGGTCGCCATATTTCCTGCAAGGTCGCCATATTTCCGGCAAGGTCGCCACAAATCCGACAAGGTCGCCATAGATCCGGCTTGGTCGCCGTATTTCCGGCAAGGTCGCCACAAATCCGGCAAGGTCGCTATAAATCCGGCAAGGTCGCCATAAATCCGACGAGGTCGCCATATTTCCGGCAAGGTCGCCATAAATCCAGCGACGTCTCCATATTTCCGGCAAAGTCGCCATAAATCCGGCAAGGTTGCCATAAATCCGGCAAGGTCGCCACAAATCCGGCAAGGTAGCCAAATTTCCGGCGAGGTCGCCATATTCCCGCCAAGGTCGCCATAAATCCGGCAAGGTTGCCATAAATCCGGCGAGGTCGCCATATTTTAGCCAAGGTCATCATAAATCCGGCAAGGTCGCCATAAATCCGGCGAGGTCGCCATATTTCCGGCAAGGTCGCCACAAACCCGGCAAGGTCGCCATGAATCCGGCGAGGTCGCCATTTTTCCAGCAAGGTCGCCAAAAATCCGGCAAGGACGCCGTAAATCCGGCGAGGTCGCTAAATTTCCGGCAAGGTCGCCACAAATCTGGCAAGGTCGCCATATTTCCGGCAAGGTCGCCATATTTCCGGCAAGGTCGCCACAAATCCGGCAAGGTCGCCATATTTCCGGCATGGTCGCCATATTTACGGCAAGGTCGCCACAAATACGGCAAGGTCGCCATATTTCCGGTAAGGTCGCCATAAATCCGACATGGTCGCCACAAATCCGGCTAGGTCGCCACAAATCCGGCGAGGTCGCCATATTTCCGGCAAGGCCGCCATGAATCCGGCAAGGTCGCCACAAATCCGGCAAGGTCGCCATATGTCCGGCAATGTCGCCATAAATCCGGCAAGGTCGCCATAAATCCGGCGAGGTCGCCATATTCCCGCCAAGGTCGCCATAAATCCGGCAAGGTTGCCATAAATCCGGCGAGGTCGCCATATTTTAGCCAAGGTCATCATAAATCCGGCAAGGTCGCCATAAATCCGGCGAGGTCGCCATATTTCCGGCAAGGTCGCCACAAACCCGGCAAGGTCGCCATGAATCCGGCGAGGTCGCCATTTTTCCGGCAAGGTCGCCAAAAATCCGGCAAGGTCGCCGTAAATCCGGCGAGGTCGCTATATTTCCGGCAAGGTCGCCACAAATCTGGCAAGGTCGCCATATTTCCGGCAAGGTCGCCATATTTCCGGCAAGGTCGCCACAAATCCGGCAAGGTCGCCATATTTCCGGCATGGTCGCCATATTTACGGCAAGGTCGCCACAAATCCGGCAAGGTCGCCATATTTCCGGCAAGGTCGCCATAAATCCGACAAGGTCGCGTCAAATCCGGCTAGGTCGCCTCAAATCCGACGAGGTCGCCATATTTCCGGCAAGGTCGCACAAATCCAGCAAGGTCGCCATAAATCCGGCAAGGTCGCCACAAATCCGGCAAGATCGACATATTTCCGGCAAGGTCGCCATAAATCCGGCAAGGACGCTACAAATTCGGCGAGGTCGCCATATTTCCGGCAAGGTCGCCATAAATACGGCAAGTTCGCCATAAATCAGGCAAGGTCGCCATAAATCCGGCGAGGTCGCCATACTTCCGGCAAGGTCGCCATAAATCCGGCAAGGTCGCCATAAATCCGGCGAGGTCGCCATATTTCCGGCAAGGTCGTCATAAATTCGGCAAGGTCGCCATAAATCTGGCGAGCTCGCCATATTCCCGGCAAAGTCGCCATAAATCCGGCAAGGTCGCCATAAATCCGGCAAGGTCGCCATAAATCCGGCGAGGTCGCCATATTTCCGGCAAGGTCGTCATAAATTCGGCAAGGTCGCCATAAATCTGGCGAGCTCGCCATATTCCCGGCAAAGTCGCCATAAATCCGGCAAGGTCGCCATAAATCCGGCGAGCTCGCTATATTTCCGGCAAGGTCGCCATAAATCCGGCAATGTCGCGATAAATCCGGCGTGGTCGCTATATTTCCGGCAAGGTCGCCATAAATCCGGCAAGGTTCCCCATAAATCCGGCGAGGTCGCCATATTTCCGGCAAGGTCGCCATAAATCCGGCAAGGTCCCCATAAATCCGGCGAGGTCGCCATATTTCCGGCAAGGTCGCCATAAATCCGGCAAGGTCGGCATAAATCCGGCGAGGTTGCCATATTTCCGGCAAGGTCGCCATAAATCCGGCAAGATCACTATAAATCCGGCAAGGTCGCCATAAATCCGACGAGGTCGCCATATTTCCGGCAAGGTCGCCATAAATCCAGCGAAGTCGCCATATTTCTGGCAAGGTCGCCATAAATCCGGCAAGGTCGGCACCAATCCGGTAAGGTCGCCATATTTCATGCAAGATCGCCATAAATCCGGCAAGGTCGCCATAAATCCGGCAAGGTCGCCATAAATCCGGCAATGTCGGCACAAATCCGGCGAGGTCGCCATATTTCCGGCAAGGCCGCCATGAATCCGGCAAGTTCGCCACAAATCCGGCAAGGTCGCCATATTTCCGGCAAGTTTGCCATGAATCCGGCAAGGTCGCCACAAATCCGGCAAGGTCACCATATTCCCGGCAAGGTCGCCATAAATCCGGCAAGGTCGCCACTAATCCGGCAAGGTCGCCATATTTCCGGCAAGGTCGCCATAAATCCGGCAAGGTCGCCACTAATCCGGCAATGTCGCCATATTTCCGGCAAGGTCGCCATATATCCGGCAAGGTCGCCACAAATCCGGCAAGGTCGCCATATTTCCGGCAAGGTCGCCATATTTACGGCAAGGTCGCCACTAATCCGGCAAGGTCGCCATATTTCCGGCAATGTCGCCATAAATCCGGCAAGGACGCCACAAATTCGGCGAGGTCGCCATATTTCCGGCAAGGTCGCCATAAATACGGCAAGTTCGCCATAAATCAGGCAAGGTCGCCATAAATCCGGCGAGGTCGCCATACTTCCGGCAAGGTCGCCATAAATCCGGCAATGTCGCGATAAATCCGGCGAGGTCGCTATATTTCCGGCAAGGTCGCCATAAATCCGGCAAGGTTCCCCATAAATCCGGCGAGGTCGCCATCTTTCCGGCAAGGTCGCCATAAATCCGGCAAGGTCGCCACAAATCCGGCGAGGTCGCCATATTTCCGGCAAGGTCGCCATAAATCCGGCAAGGTCGGCATAAATCCGGCGAGGTCGCCATATTTCCGGCAAGATCGCCATAAGTCCGGCGAGGTCGCCATATTTCCGGCAATGTCGCCACAAATCCGGCAAGGTCGTCATAAATCCGGCAAGGTCGCCAGAAATCCGGCAAGGTCGCCATATTTCCGGCAAGGTCGCCATACATCCGGCAAGATCGCCGCAAATCCGGCAAGGTCGCCATATTTCCGACATGGTCGCCATAAATCCGGCAAGGTCGCCACAAATCTGGCAAGGTCGCCATATTTACAATTACCATTACATTTTTTTTGTTGTTGTCTTTTTTGGACAATTTTTTCATTTGGAACCCGTTGAGGTCCAAACGAAATGTCGTTTCTGCAGCCATACATTACAAAACGAATAAGACCCGAGACACTACACAATTTACGCATACATGCATCAAAGCGCTGTGATGGAAGGCAAAAAAAGTATCTCTCCACTGCACCCCCCCCCCGATGTCAGAGTCAAAGTCAAAGCCCCCGGCGCGCGCTCGCAAAATCAGGCGGTCATTCCAAGCCGCGCGGGGCTCCAGGTGGTCGTCAACCCCGCAGCTCGGGCGGGAGAAGTCGCCGCCGCGAAAGCCCCGAAAAGCGGTCTCCCACCAGGGGACCCGCGGGCTTCCGGTGTTGCCGTCCGCCAGACCCGCGGTTGTAGCCTCCGATTCTCCGGGGGTCGGGTAGCAGCAGCGATTGTCTCCACCACAGCTCCACTCGCTCCGGACTCGGCCAGCCCCGTGACGGTGAGTAGTCCGCAGCTCCGCAACTGGAGCCCCAGGTCGTTCCTGGTGGAGGCCGCTCCACGTTGCCCAGCCCCAACGACAACGGAGCCCCGACAAAGAAAAGGCCGGGTCTCTCGTGCAGGGGAAAGATTTTAAAGTCCCCCCCACCCCCACCCCCACCCCCCACACACATACCCCGACAAAAAAATAAAATAAAAAACTACATAAAAACGAGACAAATATAATAAAAAGACAGACGGACTGCAGAGGCCGCTGCAAACGAGAGTCGCGCCGCCCACCGATATATTTCGCCATATTTCCGGCAAGGTCGCCATAAATCCGGCAATGTCGCAACAAATCCGGCAACGTCGCCATATTTCCGGCAAGGTCGCCATATTTCCGGCAAGGTCGCCATAAATCCGGCGAGGCCGCCATATTTCCGGCAAGGTCGTCATATATCCGGCGAGGTCGCCATATTTCCGGCAAGGTCGCCATAAATCCGGCGATGTTGCCATATTTCCGGCAAGGACGCCATAAATCCGGCGAGGTCGCCATATTCCCGGCAAGGTCGCCATATATCCGGCAAGGTCGCCATAAATCCGGCGAGGTCGCCATATTTCCGGCAATGTCGCAACAAATCCCGCAAGGTCGCCATATTTCCGGCAAGGTCGCCATAAATCCGGCGAGGCCGCCATATTTCCGGCAAGGTCGCCATTTATCCGGCAAGGTCGCAATAAATCCGGCGGGGTCACCATATTTCCGGCAAGGTCGCCACAAATCCGGCAAGATCGCCATAAATCCGGCAAGGTCGCCGTAAATCCAGCAAGGTCGCCATATTTCCGGCAAGGTCGCCATATTTCCGGCAAAGTCGCCATAAATCCGGAAAAGGTCGCCACAAATCCGGCAAGGTCGCCATATTTCCGGCAAGGTCGCCATATTTCCGGCAAGTTCGCCATAAATCCGGCGAGGTCGCCATAAATCCGGCGAGGCCGCCATATTTCCGGCAAGGTCGTCATATATCCGGCAAAGTCGCCATATATCCGGGAACGTCGCCACAAATCCGACAAGGTCGCCATATTTCCGGCAAGGTCTCCAGAAATCCGACAATGTCGCCATATTTCCGGCAAGGTCGCCATAAATCCGGCAAGGTCGCCATATTTCCGGCAAGGTCGTCATAAATCCGGCAAGGTCGCCACAAATCGTGCAAGGTCGCCATATTTCCGGCAAGGTAGCCAGAAAAAGAGTGGTTTAGAGCGTTTCAGGTTTAAAACGGTTTAGAGGGTTTTGGAGGGGTTTACATGGGTTTGCAGGTCTTTATAGGGGTTTACAGGGGGTTACATGCGTTTACAGGTGTTTACAGGTGTTTAGAGAGGATCGGAGGGTTACAGGGGTTTAGATGAGTTGAGAGGGTTTTAGAGGTGTACTTGGGGTTTACATGGGTTTAGATGGGTTTAGAGGGGGTTTAGAGGGGTTTAGAGGGGATTACAGCGATTTACTGGTGTTTAGTGGGGTATACATGGTGTTTGCATGTGTTTACAGGGGGTTTAATGGGGTTTTGAAGGGTTTAGAAGGGTTTAGAGGCGTTTTCAGGGATTTACAGAGGTTTAGAGCAGTTTACAGGGTTTACAGGTGTTTAGCATTGTTTACATGGGTTTAGAGAGGTTTACCGGGGGTTTAGAGGGATTTAGATGGGTTAATAGGTGTTTACGGGCGTTTTGAGTGGGTTACATGCGTTTATGTGGGTTTGGAGTGGGTTACAGGCGTTTAGAGGTGTTTAGAGGGGTTTACACGGGTTGGAGGGGTTTCGGTGAGTTTACCGGGGGTGTGAGGGGTTTACAGGAGAGTACATGTATTTAGAGAGGTTTAGAGAGGTTTACAGTGGTTTAGCGGGGTTTAGAGTGGTTTACAGGGGGTTTCAGCGGTTTACAAGTGTTTAGAGGGGTTTAGAAGGGTTTAGAGGGGTTAAGAGTGGAGTGGTTTAGAGGGGTTTATAGGTATTTATAGGGGGGTTACAGGGGTTTACAGAGGTTTATAGGGGTGTGCAGGTGTTTAGAGGGTTTTAGACGAGTATATAGGGGTTTAGAGTAATCTGGAGGGGTTTAGATGGGTTTAGAAGGGTTTAGAGGGGTTTAGATGTGTTTATAGGCGTTTAGAGGGGTGTAGAGTGGTTTAGAGGGGTTTTGAGTGGTTTACAGGGCTTTAGATGTGTTTAGGGTAGTTTACTGGTGTTTAGAGGGGTTTCGACTGGTTAACAGGGGGTTATATGGGGTTAGATTGGTTTAGAGGTGTTTAGAGGGGTTTACAGGTGTCTAGAGGGGTTTAGATGCGTTTACAGGGGGTTTACATGGGTTCAGAGGGCGTTACAGGCGTTTAGCGGGGATTAGAACGGTTTAGAGGGCTTTACAGGGGGTGTTTACATGGGGTTTGCAGGGCTTTAGAGGGGTTTAGGGTGGGTTAGAGGGGGGCTTAGATGGGTTTAGAGGGGTTTAGAGGGTGTTTACATGGGTTTAGACGGGTTTAGAGGGAATTAGCAAGGTTTTCATATTTCAAGGTGTTTAGGGGGGTTTACAGGGGGTTAGAGGCGTTTACAGGGGTTTAGAGGTGGTTATACGTGTTTAGAGGGGCTTACAGGGTTTACAGGGGTTTAGAGATGTTTAGATGTGTTTAGAGGAGTTTACAGTGGTTTAGAGAGGTTTAGAGAGGATTACAGGGGTTTACATGTGTTTAGAGGGGGTTGGAGCGGTTTTTGGTGGTTTAGAATGGTTTACAGGGGTATAGAAGGGTTTAGAGTGTTTTATAGGGGATTAAGGGGTTTAGGGGATTTAGAGGGATTTAGAGGGATTTTGAGGGGTTTACAGGGGTTTACAAGGGTTTACAAGGCTTAACAGGTGTTTAGTGAGCTTTAGATGAGTTTACAGGAGAATAGAAAGGTTTAGAGGGTTTTAGAGGTCGAGTTTTATTGCCATAAACTCAAGCAGAGAAACAGAGAAAATAGGTGTAGCAATAGTCCTTCGAGCCAGCACTGCCATTCAATATGTTCATTGCTGTTCATCTAAAATCTGTACCTCTCTCCTGTTTTTTCCCATATCCCTTGATTTCGCTAGCTCCAAGAGCTAAATGTAACTCCCTCTTGAAAACATCCAGTGGATTGGCCTCCACTGCCTTCTGTGGCAGAGAATTCCACTGATTCACAATTCTCTGCGTGAAGACAGTTTGTCCTCATCTCAGTCCTAACTGGCCTACCCTTTATTCTTAAACTGTGACCCCGGGACATCGGGACAATTTTTCCTGCAGTTATTGCAAGTGAAAATCTAGCAGGCAAGCAGAATGCTTTCTCCAACCACCCCCATTTGAAGGCTGCTATCTTCCACCGTTTCTACCCAATGACAAGGTGGCGGCGCCTCGCGGCAGGGGCCTCTGCAGTCCGTCTCTTTTTTTTCTTTTTGTCCTGTTAGGTGGATATCTGGGTTTTAGTTTTTATACTGTTTGTATCTGTGTATATGTGTGGGGGGGTGGCGGGGTAAACATTTTAAACTCTTCCCTGTACGGGGACCCGACTTTATCCTTGTCGAGTCTCCGTTGTCGTTGGGCCTAACATCGTGGAGCCGGCGGCCTCCAATCGGAATCGACCTGGAGCCTGCGGACTTACCATCGCGGAGATGGCCGACTTCAGAGTGCGGAGCGCTGTTGTGGCAAGCGGCTGCGACACGACTTCGGAGCTTGGAGGCTTCGGCTGCAGGCCCTGTGGTGGGTGACATCGGGAGCTCGCGGGTCCCTGGTGGGAGACCGCTTTTCGGAGCTCCCGCAACGGAAAACTTCGCCCGCCGTATCGAGGGGATTAAATCGACCCGGAGCGGAGCCTTACATCGCCCGGCGCAGCTTATACGGACGCGGGACTTACCATCGCCCGCCGGGGGCTCAAACATCAAGAGCCTCGATCAGCTCGATGCAGCAGTATAACTACATGACTGCGGGAGAAGAATAAAATCAGAGAACAGGGAAGAGATAAGACTTTTGCCTTCCATCACAGCGAGGAGGTGTTTGGGGATTCACTGCGATGGATATTTGTCTGTAATTATGTTAATTGTGTGTTTTTTTTGTTGTTGTTGTTGTTATGACTGCAGAAAACGTAATTTCGTTTGAACCTATGTTTAAATGAGAATAAACGGCATTCTGATTACTTTCAGAAGCCATTGGTTGTCCTCCAGGATGCACCAAGCCGCAGCCTGATCTATGCCGGTCACCTGGGCACAGAGACTCGCACGGCAGCGGCGCAACGCTTCCGACGGCCCGGGAATCTTGCACTGAGGCAGCTCCGTGGCTGAAGCTGCAGCGAGTGACTCGCCAGCCCGGCAAACACTCGGGAGCCCTGGCTTCCCTTCCGCATCTGTCCCCGCCGCAGCTTCTGCTTTCATCCCTCCCTCAGCCACGGCCATCCAACACCCGCGGCACATGCAGTGGATATAAGTTTTGAAATTTTCGTTGATCACAGAATTTCTCACGATAGAGCGTGAGAAATTTGTGATCAGCGTGAGAATTTCGCCAAATGCGTGATTCTCACGCTCAATGCGTGAGAGTTGGCAGCCCTGCATCAACAATTCCTTCACTCCATGGATGCTGCCTCACCCGTTGAGTTTCTCCTGCATTTTTGTCTGCCTTCTTGTACAGGTCACCTCGGCTCCAACAAGGATCTCAGGCGTCCCACAATCTGAATGGCTGCCCCTTCCACCAACTCGGCAGCCAGGCCTTCACCTGTCCTCCCTTCTTGTTCTTGCCCTCAGCAGCATGTTGCACCAGGAGCACTCTGGAGATTACTACCCCTCCCCCCACCATCGTGGTCCTGTTCTTAAACCATTTGCCTTCTTCCCCGTATACATCCTGTTTCTGTGGGTGCTCACCCTACCTACAGTAGATCTTTTGTGCCAGAGCAGACCTGGCGGCACCCCGTCCCCATTGAGTGTGATCTGCAAGCCTAGTATTTTCTCACATGTCAGTCCCGCCATCCCAGGGATCAATCTCGTGAACCTACGCTGCACTGCCTCGATCACAAGGATGTCCTTCCTCAAATTAATAGACCAAAACTGTACACAATACTCCAGATGTGGTCTTACCAGAGCCCTATACAACTGCAGAAGTACAAGGACACCCATATCTCGATGCACCTCCCCCTTGCCTAACGTAACCCCATTGAGATAATAATCTGCCCCCTTGTTTTTGCCGCCAAAGTAGATAACCTCACATTTATCTATATTATACGGCATCTGCTACGCATCTGCCCACTCACTTAACCTGTCCAGATCACCCTGCAAACTCTTAACATCCTCTTCTCAGTTCAGACTGCCACTCAGCTTTGTGTCATCCGCAAACTTGCTAGTGTTGCTCCTAATTCCCCAACACCGAGCCTTGCGGTACTCCACTCGCCACTGCCTGCCATTCAGAAAAGGACCCGTTCACTCCTACTCTTTGCTTCCTGTCTGCCAACCAATTTTCCAACCATGTCAACACCGTACGCCCAATAGCATGAGCTCGAAATTTAGTCACCAGTCTCCCATGCGGGACCTTAGCACTACATCCAATGGCACCCTTTCATCCATTTTACTTGTCACATCCTTTAAAAAAATCCAGAAGATTAGTCAAGCATGATTTCCCTTTCATAAATCCATGTTGACTTGGACTAATCCTTTTACTGCTATCCAAATGCCCCATTATTACCTCTTTACTAATTGACTCCAGCATCTTTCCCACCACCGAAGTCAGACTAACTGCTCTGTAATTCCACGTTTTATCTCGCGCTCCTTTCTTGAAAAGTGGGATAACGTTAGCTATCCTCCAATCCACAGTAAATGATCCTGAATCGATCGAACATTGGAAAATAATTACCAATGCGTCCACTATTTCTCGAGCCACCTCCCTGAGCACCCTGGGATGCAGACCATCAGGGCCAGGGGGATTTTTCAACCTTCAGACCCATTAGCCTACCCAATACTATTTCTCGCCTAATGAAAATTTATTTCAGTTCCTCTACCCCCTTAGATCCTCTGTCCTCCAGTACATCTGGGAGATTGTTTGTGTCTTTCTCAATGAAGACAGATCTGAAGTACCTGTTCAACTCTTATGCCATTTCCTTGTTACCCATAATAATTTCACCCGTGTCTGCCTTCAAGGGACCCACATTTGACTTTGCTACTCTTTTACCCTTAACATATCTAAAGAAGCTTTTACTCTCCTTCTTTATATTCGTGGGCCAGCTTCCCTTCGTAGTTCATCTTTTCAGCCGTATAGCCCGATTTGTTTCCTTCTGTTGCCCTATGAAAGTTCCCAATCCTCTGGCTTCCGGGTACTCTTTGCTAGTTATACATCTTTTCATTTAGTTTTATTCTATCCCTAACTTATCTTGTCAGCCACCGTTGCCTCCTAATCCCCTCTAAATCCCTCTGCCACCTCTAAACCCCTCTAAACCCCTGTAAACCCCTCTAAACCCTCTAAACACTCTAAACACCTAAACCCCTCTGAAGACCTCTACACCCCTCTAACCCCTCTATACCCCTCTAAACCCTTCTAAACCCCTCCAAACCTCTAAAGCCCTCTAAACCCCTCTAAAGTCCTCTAAATTCCTCTAAAGCCCTCTAAACCGCTTGAAACCCCTCGAAATCACTCTAACCCACTCTAAACCCCCCCTTAACCACGCTATGCCGCTCAATGCCCCTCTAACCCCATCCCTTCGAAACCTCGCTAAACCCTATAACCCACTCTAAACACAGTTCGGTGGGGGCGCTGCAAGCCGGCAGCCCTGACAGCAGCGTGTTAGTTCTTTTCTAATTTTCTTGTTTTTCCGTATGTCCTAATGTATGTTTTTAATGTTTCTTTGTGTGGCTTGTGTGGGGGTGGTTTGCGGGGGTGCGGGGGGGGGGGGTTAAGGTGGAACCGTTTCGGTCGCCTCCTCCACGGAGGGGGCGACTTTTTCTATGAGCATTCTTTCGTCGCGGAGCGGGCGATGTCTCGCCGGGGATCGCCGGAGGGGAGCGCTCCTTTGGCTGGCCCGCGGCAACCAGGTCTGCGGAGCAGCATGGGATCCCTCGTTGGGGAACCCGGGAGGGTAAGAGCTCCGACCGCCGGCCCGCGGCCAACTTCTACCGCGGGCGCGGCGTGGAGTTAGCATCAGGAGCGGGTCCCTCGCCGGGGACCCCTGGAGAGGAGCCCCGGACTGTCGGCCCGCGGCTACATCATGCAGAAGCCGCGAACTGCGGTGGTTCAGGCTTGCTCGGCGTCCGGAGCCTGGATCCCTCGTTGGCTACCATGCGGAGAAGAGCTCCGACAGCCGGGCCCCGCGGCCTACTTCTACCGCTGGCATGGCGTGGACTTACCATCAGGAGCGGGGGTCCCTCGGCCGGGTATCCCATGGAGAGAAGCTCCGACTGCGGTGCTTCTGACGGCGGCGCGGCGGGGACTTTAGATCTTCGACCGCCGGCTTGCGGCCTACACCAACCTGAAGCCGCGGTCTCCGCAGGGAAGCACCGATTTAGGACTTACCTGGACTTTACCTTGTCTCCACATCTGGACACCAGCAGCGGTGACGGCGGAGGGTTGAGGACCCTCCCACGGTGGAAATGGAGGAGGACTGGCCATCTTTTGTGCCTTCCACCACAGTGAACACCTCAAACCACTCTAAACACGTTTAAACCCGTCTAAACCCGTCTAAACCCAACTAAAGCCCTTGATATCCCTCTAAACCGTTCTAAACCCCTCTAAACAGCTATAACCCTCTAAACCTCTCCAACCCGTTTAACCCTCAACACGTTTAAACCACTCTAAACACCTCTAAAGCCCTCTAATCCCCTCTAAACCACTGTAAAACCCCACTAACTCCAAACCCATCTAAACCCCTTGAAACCCCTCGAAACCCCTCTCGACCCTTCTAAGCCCTTCAAAACCACTCAACACACTTCTAACGCCCTCTAAACTCATCTAACACCCATCTAATCCCCTATAAACACCTCAAAACCCCCTCAAGTCCCCTTCTAAACCACTCATGCCCAGACGTAACAACAGCTTCGCACAGAAAGGAGCCGCAGATGCTGCTTTCAACTGAAGATATACACAAAAAGCTGGAGTAACCCAGTGTGACAGACAGCATCTGTGGAGAGAAGGGTCTCGAAAAGGAACTGTGCGAATCCGCACTGACCAGCGATCCCCACACATTATCGATGTCTACACACACTTGGGACAATTTACATTAAAACCTGTATATCTACAAGCCTGCGCGTATTTGGAGTTTGGGAGGAAACCGAAGATGTCGGGGAAATGCACGCGGTCAGTGGGAGAACGTACAAACTCCCTACATACAGCACCCTTGGTCGGGATTGAACCCGCGTCTCTGGCGCTGTCAGGCAGCAACTACCGCTGTGCTACCGTGCTGGATAGCTTGAGCTTAGAAACGCAGATATAACATATGTGGTCACAAAATCTGGAGTAACAGTGGGGCAGGCAGCATCTCTGGAGAAAATCCACGCGGTTACGGGGAGAACGTACAAATCGTACAGACGGCGGCCGTGGTCGGAATCGAACCCGGGTCTGAACCTGTGAGGCAGCAACTCTTCCGCTGCGCTACTGTTTACTGGCGCCCTCCCATAATTTCCCATTTATTGGTGCCATTCCCTAAATCCCCATTGACTGGTGCCCTCCCCTAATGCACCATTTAATGTTGCGCTCCCCTAATTCTCCACTTATTAGTGCCCTCCCCTAATTCCCCATTTACTGAGGCTCGCTCTTTTCGCACCAGGCTCGTAGCGTGCGCCCGGCTCCTAGTTTGCGGACGAGGTTCGCAGCTTTTGCAGCAGCCTGGCACTTTTCGCACCCAGCTCGCACTTTTCGGACCAGGCCGGCATTTTTCGCAGATGGCTCATACTTTTCGCACCAGGCTCGCAGTTTTCGCTACCAGGCTCCTACTTTTCTCACCAGGCTCGCATTTTTCGCAGAAGGCTCGCAGATTTCGCAACAGGCTCGCAGTTTTTCGCACCAGGCTCGCAGTTTTTGCGCCAGGCTCTCAGTTTTCGCACCCGGATTGCAGTGTTCGCACCAGGCTCGCTTTTTTTCGCAGCCGGCTCGCACTTTTTGAACCAGGCTAGCATTTTCGCTGGACGGGCTCGCACTTTTCGAACCAGTCCT